>JAOQGN010282351.1:0-16450 GCA_027564295.1 Himantozoum antarcticum | reverse complement strand
TAGGGTCAGTAGTAGGGTCAGCAGTAGAGATAGCAGTAGAGGTAGTAGTAGGGTCAGCAGTAGGGTCAGCAGTAGAGATAGCAGTAGAGGCAGCAGTAGAGGTAGCAGTAGAGATAGCAGCAGAGGTAGCAGTAGAGGCAGCAGTAGAGGCAGCAGTAGAGGTAGCAGTAGAGGTAGCAGTAGCAGTAACAGCTTTGCCAATTTATTCACTATTCATTTTTATTGTTAACAACAGGTAAATGGGCCGACAAAACGTTCCTGAAAGATCTAACAAATACAACAGCAGCAGATCAGGCCATAAAGCATAATTACTTGAATTCAGCTTGGAGCAGAGGTGACATGGCTACTGGTAGTGCTTTTAAGTACTCAAAGGTATCTGAATATATAGTGTAGTTCATAGTGTGTAGTGCATAGTGTGTAATGCATAATGCATAATGAACAATGCATAATGCACAATGGGCAATGCACAATGGGCAATGCATAATGCGCAATGCGTGATGCGGAATGTGCAATGCATAATATTGTATCTGCTTGTGACTGCCCTGTAGAACAGGCGACAAAGTGTGCTACAAGGTGGCAACTATAGCTAAGTGTGAAGGGACTGAAGTTACAGAATCCCCGTTATGTTATGAGGACTGTACTGTAGGACATGCCACTTTTCGGACAGGTCGAACGTCTTGAGATTATTGTCTATTACATTTAAAATATAAAATGAGTATTACAATGTTACCTCTATCACAACTTACAAAGGAATGAATTATCATAGCAAAATCATCTCCATATATACATGTATATATAAACAGTCGGCAGCGCCATATAAAATCGTTTCTTGGTGCAAGCAGATACGGAACTACTTGGCCGGCTTGTGCCAAACATACAAATATAATAATAAGTATGAGAATTAGGTGTCTATCCAATAAAACAAGTGTCTCGTGATGGAATGGGCCAAATAAATCACGGGTCGGGTAAAACTCGGGTCAAGTGAGAAATGTATGTAAGGTCGGGCCGGGTTAGCATACGTGAAACATTCAAATACTAATCGAATACAAAATACTAATCATTATTCCTTTTAATTAATGTTCATAATGGATTCCAATTTAATAATCTAGATTTACATGATGTGGTAGACTGCCAGATAGTACAGCATGCTGATGGAAACTTTTCAATTATTAGTTTCAATTTAATAGCTTCAATCTAATAGTTTCAAAATTATATCATTTATTGTTATACTGTACATGTTTGCACAATTTTTTGCACAAGTATTTTCTTAAATTAATACAATACAGCCAGCTTAATGAGCAAAAGTGTTTTGAACGGGTCGGACAAGGCGTAACCCTGTCCTCTGGGTCGAGCAACTCTTGGACAATGACCCGCGGGTACACTCAGGTCGAACTGACTGCTCCAGCTCTAGCAGGTGGATATTATGTTTTGCTGATGTATGACCTACCTAGTTATAGGAAATTTTTAATTAAATAGTCCTAAGACTCCACTTCAGAAAGGAAGTGGAGTCACCTTTTTCAGACTTCCAACAGACTCTTGTGATTGGGGACTCCAACCCTACTCTACTCTACATTTTAGCGTTCAAACTTGACTCTACTTCAACTTTATCTGAATTCCAACAACTTATTTTGACTCAAGAGCGTTGTGGGTCGACTCCTCAAGCAGCCATTGTCAAGAATGGAATTATGGCAATGTCACTGGAATTATACGATTGCAGATGGCCTCTCCACTAAAATTTGTCTCAGATTTCATTGTGTAGCATATACATGTACCATTTTCTATTTAATAACTTCAAATTACGCAGTTATAGATGTTTGCAGTATTAAAATATTCATTCGTTTACTCTTGACTTAACCCCGATTTGCTCACTGAGGTTCTTGCGTGAATTTACATCAACTTGATACTCCAGCGGAGGCAGACTTTGACTTGACTTTGACTCCTATTTCAAATTACTATTGCGACTCTTACTTGACTTCAAGCTACTTTTTTCAAATGGGAAGCGACTTCTACTTCACTCCATCTATTTAGCTTGACTTCTGAAAACTCGCGACTCCTCAAAATGCGATTCACCTCTGCTTCCACGGGTAAGGCATATGCCATTACTTGTTACTTACTAAAGTAACATGTAATGGCATATCCCTTTTCTGGGAAGGACATGACATTCATTACGTTAATAATAATATTAATTGATTATATTATATTTATGATTTAAATGAACATTTTATTTTAATATTATATTCAATCATTATGCCATGATTATCATCATTAGTTGTCAATTATAATTTTTTTTACCACTTTTGAAAATGATGTGATACATGTAAGTTTATTAGTTTGGATATATTCATACCACGACATATGGCTTGATGTCCGTTTACAATAAAAAATATACTAAGAGCGAAAGCAAAATATCATGTAATAAAAAAATGTGTAAAATGGCTGGGCAGGTTAAAAAAGCTTATTTAAGTATACATTTTTTTTGAATAAAACAGTCTCGCCCAACAGCACTACCGTGTTTCATTGTTTGTAAACGACTGGAGAGAAGCTTTGGTAAAAAGTCGTATACAAAATGGTTAGAATCATGAAACATTTTAAGCATATAGCTTATTATGCACTTGTCCAAAGCCTCATCCATCGTGTTAGTTTGCACACTAGATCTTATTGTGGTGTTGTGCGGCCCTCTCAAAGCTTTTTGTTATCAGTTTCGTACATATGGCCATGGAAAACTGCGGTACAATAAAAAATATGAGATTCAATAAAGCTACTAAAAAGTTGATATACTAGAGAGATATTAAAATATTTAAAAAATCGATTTACTACATATAATCGCTACTTAGCTTTCATCACAGTGATCTTACAGTGATCTTTATTGTCTATAGAAACGCCTAGATATTTTACGGTCTGATAAAACAATAGCAGTGTTGTTAACGTATACCGGATCAATGTTAGGTCTGATACGCTGTGTTGTAAATAGCATTTCATGAGTTTTGCCAGCATTTAGTATAAGATCGTTATCGTATACAAAGGACAGCCATAGCAAAGTCCATTTCAGTTCTTGGTGGGACCCTTAACCACTCTATTTCAGACTCTATTGACTAAACAATGATTCCAGATGACTGGAATCAAGATTCAGTATGTTCCATCTTTAAGAAGGAAGAAAAGTATCTACCATCAAGCTACAGGCCTGTTAGCTTGACTTCACCAGCCAGCCATCACCAGCCAGCTTATGTCATACACTGAAGGAAGTGAACTCTTATTCCGAAACCAGCATAGTTTCCACCGAAACTAAAGCTGTGAGAAACAGCTCATCGAATTTATAGCAAATGCATCAAACAGCCTGTACAATGGAGAGCAGACTGAGGCTTTTGCGTTGGACTTTAGCAAAGCGTGTGATAGAGTAAACCATCAAAAGTTGCTCACCAAATTTGCCAATGTAGGAGTATGTTACCAAGTTATAGCATAGATTGAAAATTTACTGATTGGGAGACACCAGAAAATTGTTGTGGAGGGAGTAGAGTGAACTGAAGTAAAAGTAACATCAGGAGTGCTCCAAGGTCCGATATTGGGACCAGCTTTATTCTTGTTCTATATAAATGACTTTCCAGAGAACATCAACTCTACAGTCAGGCTGTTTGCTGATGACACCATCATCCATAGCAATTCCGTTAATCACTCCAGAACGAGGTGAAGAAATTGAAAACGTGGGAGGATATATGGTACATGGAGTTCCATCCACACAAATGTCAACATGCCTCCTTCACACGCAAGCTAAAACCACCAAGTCATACTTTCCAACTCCACACGACGCATATACCAAAGACAGATGACATCAAATACCTTGGAGTCACTGTTGATTCCAAGATCACTTCGAACAAACATGTAAGAGATATCACGGTGAAGGCCAACAAGCAACATTCATAAAGGGATTCATAAAGAGGGATCACTTAGGCCTACAGTTGCACAAGTGCAGGTGATAATTGATTTTCAGTAACTAAGACCACATGGCTGAATGACTGTCATTATACGCTATGCTCAACCATTACGACGCCTAATTTTCTCCCAGTTATTTGGGCTGGGCTGTTCACACCCAGGCAAATTTCTGGTTCAGAGACTGGCCTACAGAGGGCCTACAGACCATTAGCATTGATAATGTAGGTAGGCTTACCCAATCACTTGATATTTTTTTACAAATCAAGCGAAGTGTGCCACGTTAATCTTTGAATTATCTTCTTATGTTATTTAGTACCGGTAAACCTTTTTATTGTAATAATATTAATAAAATTAACATCATACAAGGCCTCTCTTTGCAAGAAAAATCTTATGAAACATGACAGTATCTAATAGTAATAGTTATGAAATATTGTAATAATGAGTGATGCTAAGTAAAGTAAAGCTAGTGAAAAGTGAGAATATACAATGAAACAGTGGGAAATACTGCAGAAAAAAGTGTATAAAAGTATGTGTATGTAGTACTGTAGAATGTAATAGGTCGGTGTGATTGCCAGCCGGAGGACGGCACACCTAAGCCTAGGGTTACACACACACACACACACATCTATTTAAATAATTTATTATTAATATTCTATTAAGTGCAAAAAATGTCTAAAAATGGTGTTTGTTGACTGTTACTGTTAGTGGAAGTAGGACTGTTTCCGTAACCATTACTGAAACAACTTCCAGGTATAAACAACAACAATCATTATTGAACACACATGCAAATTGTGATAATTGACGATACATCAATAACTATTTCAGACCATTCAAAGCAAATATAATACAAAATTTGAATAATATTAGCAAATGACGATTACCTACCTGTTATTCGAATTTTTGATTTATTTTTAAACAAAATTACTCTAGTCAATATTGAGTGTAAATTGATCTGATTACTAGTAATCTTCTAATTAACTTTGGGTTAATTGTCCAGCCGTAACTATAATTTGTAAATTTATAATTGCTAGACCTACATAACAATTAATAACATGGGATTTTTCTGCTGTTGGCAGTATTTTGCCAGACCATTTTAATTTATTTATTCAATTTTTCACAATGCATGGTATCTAAGGATCTAGTCCACCTTTGTACAGGTCCGAAGTCGATGCCCACTTAGGCCAAACTAAATTAATTATTAGATCTGTGTCCCCCTCGCTCATCCTATTATGGAGGCTATCCTAACACTAAATTTAGCACTCACTTATCAAGAATTAGGGATGAATTGAAAACTCAAAACCCTCACACCCTCACCATCGATTAGGTTTTGGCAATAAAATCTTGAGCTACTATTGAGTGGAAGCATCCTAAGCTGGAAGTTTTGCCTTAAATCAGCCTCTTTTTTTGAGGTATCTGTCATTAAATGTTGATATATTGATGGAGAATATAATATATTGTGGCGTACACATGGGGAAATTCAAAGATAAATATGTATTTTAACCTCCCTCATCAAAAAATTAAAATCTGTAAATTATAAGACTATAAATTTAAATACCTCACTTGCTCACCCTTATGACTAAAAATTTAGGACATAGATACCGAGTAGGTAGTCTCTGATTTACAGTATAGACATATATTGGTATAAATTGGTATATATTGATATGAAATTCTCTCAGTTGGAAAATTCAGTACAACTCAACATTGCAATTTTCGTGCAATTCATGTGCAAGTTTTTTCGCTCAGTAGTATTTAGAAATGTGCAACTTAATGATGTGCAATTTAGTGCTACTTGACAAGTGAAGCATACAATGTCTATGATAGAAAGTAGAAGCTGCTAGCAATCTTAACACTTTTCAACCCAAACACAATAAAAGTTTGATCTCTAGTCCATTTTAGTTCACAAAATGGATCGTGTTTTACGTTACGGTAATGTGAACAATATTCAGGCTACTAAGAATTATGGTAACAAATGATAAATTATCATTACATCTTTTTAAACGACAATTATCTGTTAGTTTATTTCAAGTGTTTGGAAAAGCACTTCGAACTTGATAAAATAGGCCTATATAAATTAGTATGGACAAATGTGTTTTTTAAAGCTTCAGTATTAACAGGCACATTGGCGTAATTTTAATTCCTATCAAGATAAATTGAGACGTGGATTGTTCTCTTTTGTAGTCAAGTGGTCTACCATGATTGTGGTCTTTCATTTATTCTCTCTATATATGTAATGGTCCGGTCAGGTCCACCTTGTGCGTTTCGGATATGGAATGTTGACATACTGTCAGTTTTAATGAGTATTATATGTTGGGTTGACTTTGACTGCAACTACAACTATTATAGTTGGACATGGACAGCTTTGATATTTTGACACACTTACACAAATAATATATGCAAAACCTGACATACTACTACAGACCTAACCTACCCATCAGTTACTACAGAACTCACGGTTAGGGTGAATGTCAATGAACTAAAGATCATGAATGTAGTAGCAGATGACTTCTTAATATTGTAATAACCTTGTAAGTATATGGGGTTTATTGAATACTTGACAATGCAAAGCTACTTTGACCGAGTTGTTGACTTCATAAATATACAGTACCTATATAAGAGTACTACTGCTATTTCTGTTGATCGTTTACGTGTTTTGTTTCTTGTGTCACATTTAGCTAGAAATTTTACTTGTTACAACTGCCTTGTAAGCATCATTTTTCAGATTAGCTCATTAGCTTTCATCATAGGTATGTGGGTAACAGTTTATACTTTATAGTATATCAATTATATTTTGATATTTTTTTGACGGTGATGTTCATTTCTTTTCTATTTTCAATTGTTTGGTGTTAATTTTTAATCTTTCAATCGGTTGAAGGGCTTGCAGAATCAGACTTCTGTTCTAGTACTTGACTTTGATCGATGTACTTGGATTCCAACTCGAAACACTACTCTAGCTCATATGGGAGCCAAACTCGAAAAACCGCTCATATTTTTTTCCAACTTGGCAAATGATACAGAAAATCGTCGACTGAATCAAAGATAAATAATTATATTATTTTATGGCTTCATATTGGAATATATCTGGTCAGAATATTTGGAAGGCCGTCACTATTTTGTAGTCACCCGGCTAATTATTATTTTGCTTATTCAGAGGACAGAAATTTAGATCATTGAGTCACTAATCTATGTTTATTTTCATTTTGATTTTAGCTATTATTTCACATAATGATTAGTTCATTTTTGCAGTTTAACCAGTTTATTAATTGTAACAGTTTGTGGTACCTCTACCCCTGCCAAGAGCTCTACCCCTGCCAAGAGCTCTGCCCCTGCCAAGAGCTCTATTTTCAGCAGTGGGTGGTGGGCGGTGGGCATGGGCGGTGGGTGGGTGGTGGTGACTGGTTAGTCCTCCTCTGTGACTGGTTAGTTCTACCAAGGAGTTATGTTTCCCCAGGAGGAGCAACTGCATTGCACTCCTCAAGCACGGGCCGTTCTACATAGTTTGGTAAAGTGAGCCTGTAGTTAACGAAAAATAGACTAAGAATCATAAAGCTCTACCACTGTAACACCGTGTGTTTACGCGTGAAGCCTGCAATTACACTGTATTGTTTTCCAGCATAGAATTATCTTTGCCAGAGGGCAGATAACTCTTGAATGGCGCCCGTGGCGATCTGAGTTTTCAATAACCAATCAAATACCAGTGCATGTTATTTGAGGCAATATCAATTCTGCTTCTCAGCTTTTGTATCTGGAGAAAATTTTGCTCTTTTTTCACCATTTTAGGAGGATAGGGATGTGATAGTGACCCCATTTACAATCAAACGAACATCCTTGGCTCTTAAAGCATCCTTGGCTCTTAAAGCCAAAGTATGTGTGCGCAAAGTATGCAGCACCAACTAGGACGACCTATCCTTGCAAAATGGTGGGCATTGGAGCTTGGGTTTTCGATCACGAAGGTGGTGAGAATGAGTCTGAAAAGCATATACTCGTCACAAACTACATCTTATGATATTTTTTACTACAAAATAGAAAACTTATAAAATATTTACGTGTTGGGTAACAATGTGTCATTTAAAACATGGAAAATGACAACCTGCTAAGCAACAAATAAATTGAAATATTTTTGTGGATTTGAAAATGTGGGCCCACCCTCCATTTTCAATATTCCCTCCCATCGCTAGTGCTAGCTTCCGCTCGGACTAGGACTTAGTGGACCCGTGAATACAACTTATTGGAGCTCCGCCCACAAAATTGTTCCCCTTGAAATAATTGCAATCTTGAGAACAGGAAGTGATAGAGAAAAAATGTTTTCAGGTTTGGAGTCTTCGAAATTCATTTAGTAACTAGTCCTCCTTCCTCTCTGATCTACAGGGCTTCAAAGGGCCCAAAATTTATAGAAGCTATCATTGAGCTAAATAGCACTTTGTACCATAGATGCTATCTGCAGTATATTTGTAGCATAGATGCTATCTGCAGTATATTTGTACCATAGATGCTATCTGCAGTATATTTCTAAAGAATGCATCTGATTAGCGCTTCTGGTGTATCCAACAACATAGCTGCTTTATGAATGATACGAAAATTAGCAATTTTGGAGCCTGTTACTTTGTGTCTGTTTGAAGCACCAATTTTATATTTTGGCATTTTGGGTAAATCACTTACAGATATTGCAAATATGGAAACTGATTTTATATTTCATCAGCGGATTTTGAGATATTGAAGAACTCACAAGGGAGAAAACTTCACACTTCACGGTATATGGGTGGAGCTTGATCCATAAGGCTTAGTGTCTAAATGTTTCAAATTGGCGAAGCAGTACAGATAAACTTTGTCTCTCTGCTACAAGAATTGTAGGTCTACATCAATGTGGAGGTCAGATATGATCATTCGAAGATTTAAAGTTTTAATTTTTTTATACTTAAAGCTAAAGCTGAAGCGCTATATCAAGAGCATCTTCATTATATTATATATAGCTGCGCAATCAATTGCGGCTCCTGAGCAGGGGATACAACTCATTGGTCTTACCCTGTGACTGTGCTAGTTTGGCACTAGTGAGATTTGTCATTAGCTAACCCGCCTAATCTGCATAAAATATATGATCTGAATGCCTCACTGCCATTGCAATACTCAAGTTCACTTCTTAAACTGCTCAGCTGATTGCTGCCTTTCAGTTTGTGCTTGGCTCTCACTCTCTCTATCTGGTTCATCTCCTCATAGAACTTCATCTAGTTCTACTCTTATCAGGACTGTTCATCTAGTCAATTATGAGTATACAAATCATTGCTGTATATAAATTATAGTAATCTGTATTGTAATGATTTTATTGAGCTCAGGTCATGCTTGGCTGGTCATCAGATATTTATTCAAATTTATGTGAGCGTGTATAATATTGTTTATGGTGAGAGTATGATAATACATCTATGTGAGAGATTTATACAAACAAATCTTTTTGGTATGCATTGACTGCATATCTAGAACCAAAACGAAAACTGTATGTCTAACTACTGTCACTCACGGTCAGTACAGTGACAATAGCTTGTGCGTTATTGTCACCCATGAAGTATGAACCATGATAGTCACCAATAATGTCACTGTCTCAATTATTACCGGTACTTATTTCTATAGTCACCTATCTGTTTGTCCCAGAATGTGGAAACATTGGCTTAATTTGGAACATTAACCAAAATTCCACGATAACAGTGGCATGGGATGTCGCCCAATCCAAGAAAGTTTTGTACACCAATGGAATCGGTTTTGCAACTGAACTTTTCATACTCCAGGTGTAATGATGGTGGTGAGATATGCTGTGTGGTTTGTATATGAGGTGTGGTGGTAAAACGGAGAAGCTGTTTTTCTGAGAATGAATACCTAGTCTAGCAGAATCCAGGTTTAGTCGCAACTGCTTTTTCTGAGAATGAATACCTAGTCTAGCAGAATCCAGGTTTAGTCGCAACTGCTATTTCAAAACTAGGTGTTCGTGGGCGAGACTACTTGGGCATTACACTGTGTCACAGGGTAACTGTATGCCCCCATCCACAATCTATAAACACTCGATTTCCAAACGGCAGTTGCGAAACGTCCGTATTTCAGTTTAGCACGGTGCATAGAAAGGAATGCTATTCATGATGCGTGTGTGGGTTAGTTAAGAGTCTGAAGACAATTTTCCACATTGCTTGCTCCTCATCGCTCCACTTGCTCATCGGTCGAACCAGTCATCACTGAACCCAGTGTGCAGTGTATTGCTTTGTTAGTATTTTGCAATATATTATATTTCTCTGCAAAATGATCAAAAAGTCACTTGACACACTTTTTAAAGAGAAGACAATTTCTCTGTCTACAATGTTTTTCTATTTAGCTGGCCATCTCTAAAATCTCCATTACTGCACCTGCCTCCAGCCGAAATCGAGGCCTCCCAAAATCCCACTGTCACAATCCCACTCGGGGTTTGGGGTTAAGGGTTTGGGATGATTTGGCAGTGGTATTTCTGGAGCCAGGTGCAGTATTGGAGAGTTTTAAGATAGCCAGTGATCTCGAAAAATTATAAATTTAATAGTGAAAAAATTATAAAGATTATAAAAAATATAGTGAACTGCAATTGAAGCCCTTGTTGACCGACAGTGCAAAGTTAGTGAGAGTATTAGGTTATTAGCACTAGTATTAGTATTGGTATCCGGACTGTTCGTAACTGCCGTTTCGTAACTGAGTGTTTGAAGGTTGTGCATAGGGTTTGGAGTTGAGGCATTTAGTTACCCCCATCAATTGCCCAAGCTTTCCACCCACGGATACTCAGTTTCAAAACAGCAATTACGAACAGTCCCGGAGTCATTAGCATTATGGGCTCACCCAACTTCGATCTGTATAATAGCATTCCTTTTTATTAATTATGATTGATGTGACTGCATGCGGTGCTTATGAAATGCCTCACAAAGTGTCAAAGCACAAAGCTATGTTAGTTAAAAATAAGTGACAATTTAAGTGCAGGACTACATTTTTTACATTACCAGCGATCTAGAACAAAAAAAAAGATTTTCCGATAAGCATATTATATACATCATCTTATTATGCTATTATTATGCTATTATAGTATACAAATATTATCTTTATGTCTTCTCCTTCAATGTGCGCTCCGTCTCAAGCTGTAAACCCCGAATGCCATCTTAGAAATAAGCTTAGTTCAACTAAGCTAATCTTAAAAGTATATATAAAAGTGTATATCATAAATATAATTATGATAATCATATGTATTATTATAGATGAGATAGATATACATGTAGATACATAATGATATATCATAAAATATATAATACCATAAAAGTGTATTTCTTACATGTACATGTATATATACATGTAGCTGCACCTAGTAGGACATTGGATAGGTAGATTTCCTATTCTTACTGTGGCATAAGAAATGGTAGTATAATAAATATAGGCCTACCCAAATAATCAAATAATTGTTATCAAATAAATCTGTAATCTGTCCAAACATTAGGCTGTTTGTAGTGAGTGATATAGATAGATAGGTGTAGAGTAGGTAACTATGCACTATATTAGCAGCTGTACTCAAATGTAGGACTGTTAGAAAAACTGTTAGAATCCGCCTTTTCGAAACGGAGTGTCCGTGGGTAAGACAACTTAGATTTTAGAACGAGGGCAAACTATATGCCCTAATTCAAAACCCCAACCACTATCTTCAAACACTCATTTACCAAATGCCAGTTACGAACAAACCTCTGTGACAAGCTTGCACGGCAAATTATTATTAGCATTCCAAGGAGTTTGGGTTGGCTTGTTAGTGTTACAATTACAGTACTAAGATAATACTACATGTAGTATTGACATGACTTGTGTTATGTCTCCTATTATAATTGTAAAGAAATCATTAAATATTTTAGTCCATAGATAGTCTTTGAAATATGCACTGTAAAAAGGTGTTCATGGAAATGAAGAACCTCTAGTTCAGCAGTCTTTCTGATAGGGCTAAAACTAAACGAACATCAATCTGATCAACAGGAAATACTGGTCATGTTCTGGTCAATCGGTTAAGTACAATTTAATGCTGGTAGTCGGTGAGTTTTGAATGCATTTCTACAATATTTATGACACTAAAACCCTTGTTGTCGCGTCTGTGACGTTGGAGGATTCGCCACATCTGTGCTCGCGAGTACGTACAAACAAAATTCAACAGAATAAATTTTTTCTTTTTAGTCGGAAGCCAGTAGACTAGCAATCCAGCAATAACCAGAGCAAGCCAACACATTCCACCATACTTGATGCTATATTAATAGTATCAAGTGAAAGTGTGATTGGCTCATCACTGGCACAAAGACTTTCGATGTGTATGGTATGTAAACAATGGTAATATCTACCACAACAACTGCTGTGCAAACCAACAATCAACCAACTATAGTTGATGAACTAATGAGCAATGTTACTGACTTTAAGTTCCTTGGAGTCACTGTTGATGCTAAATTAAAGTTCACTATCCATTGTCATAACAATTCTCGTCCAGCCGCACAGCGCCAACATTTGTTGCTGAAGTTGAAACGAAATGGTGTTTGTGTAGAAAAGTTCATTTTATTTTAGCAACATACGTAGTATTTTATCATGTGCGCCAGCATTTTACACCATGCTGACCAAGAAGCAGACTGATTCCTTTGAAAGTATCCAACAGAAATGTACTAAAATAATTATTCCTGACGTCCTCATCCTACACTGAAAGGCTTAGCATATTAAGCATTCACTGTCGATCCAAACCATGTGCTTCACAATCTCTTACCTAAATGACGGTTTGTCAAACGGCAAAGAAAAACTGCCTGCTCAAGAACTTTTATCTTACCAAAGTCCAGACTTGCTCTAAGAGGACATTATTTTATAGTACACTTTTCAAAACAATTTTAAACCATAAATACTATCAAGTTCAAATTCTGACATTGTTATTGTACTTGAGTCCTTTTTATTTTTTATGAATCCTACTGTTTTTTGGCATTTTATTCCTTCTCATTTATGGAAGGACACTTTTATGTACAGTTTCTAACTGTCGTAAGTGACAATAAAGATCATATCATATCATGTGCTTCCAATTATGTTTTTTATACACCGGCTATCTTGATAGCTATCTCACCGAGTCTCACTGACTATCTTGATATTTTCGCCTTTCCGGCCGTTCGTATATCAAGCCAAATTAACATGATTGTGTGACTGTGGTTTCCTAGTTACTAGATTAAAGGTCAATTCAGGGCCAGGGTTGGGGGCGAACTAAAATTGCCCCTAGAAATATCAACAAATATGGACTAATTTTTTTAGTTCTAGAGAAATTTAGCTCAAATTTTGGATAAAAATTAGCTTTTATTACAATTTTTGGCTCTCATTACTAAAATATTTAGTTCGTGGCTCAATTTTTAGCTCTAATTTCTAAAATGTTTAGTTCTTAGCTCAATTTTTAACTCCCATTGCTAAAATATATAGTTCTTAGTTCAATTTTTAGCTCTCATTTTTAAAATATTTAGTTCTTAGTTCAATTTTTAGCTCTCATTACCAAAATATTTATTTCTTAGTTCAAATTTTTGCTCTCATTTTTAGTGGCCCCAAATTGTTGTTCAGTTTTAGCTCTCATTTCTAGAGACCCTAATTTTCAAATTTCATTTATCAATTTAGTTGAATTTGTTTGTTGTAGTGTTACGAGTTGGTAGTTTATAGAAGTAATGTCCCGTAGATTTAGTACTAGTTTCCGTTTAGCACTAAGTATTGAGGGAGTAGTTTCTACTTTGATTGTAATTAAAGATTGAATTTAGTCTTTATCTCTAATTTCTGTTTCAGTTTATCTCTCATTTCCCAATTTTTAGCGTCATTTGAGATAAATGTACATTTTATTATGAGTATTATAGTTCAACATTTATATGGTCAATATATTTCTTATTTCTAGTTGTAGTTCATTTAGGGGCAATTTAATTCTTAGCTCTAGTTCTAGTTCAACATATTGGTAAATCTAGTTCAGAATTCTAGCTCTAGTTCAATTTTGGGAAACATTTAGTTCTTAGTTCTAGTTCTAGTTCAACTTTGCGGTGCATTTAGTTCTTAGTTCTAATTCTAGTTCCAACTTTTTGGTAAATTTAATTCTTAGTTCTAGTTCTGGTTCGAGTTTTGTGGCAACTATAGTTTTTAGTTCTGGTTAAACTTTATGGTAAATTTAGTTTTCAGTTTTAGTTCTAGTTAAACTTCATGGTAAATTTAGTTCTTAGTTCTAGTTGGAATTTTGTGGCAAATTTAGTTCTTAGTTCTATTTCTAGTTCAACTTTGTGACACAGTTAGTTTTGGTTGTAGTTCTAGTTCAATTTAGGGAGAAATTTAGTTGATAATTATAGTTCACTTCAATGTCATTTAGAGAAACAATATTTAAACTCAAATGCAATTATTTTTAGTAACCCCAACCCTGATTCAGACGTTTAGATAATATGGTTGATCTGAGTTCCGATCCTGTCCAATCTGTCCTCTGAGTTGGATCATAATGTAATGTATCTTCCACACGTACCGGTTCGATAATAAAAACAACAAAAGTTGGAAAGCATGTAGTGAGAGAAATTATGAAAGTGAAATCTCCTTATGAAATTATGAAAGTGAAAAAAGTTTAAATTAAGCAACCAATGGAAGAGACCTTCTATATATGGTGCAGTCTTGAATAGTAATCACGTGTGTCACACTAATACTCCAACCAGTCAAGGTCAAGATATTGCGAGCATTTCATCCATACATTTCAACAAGATGTGACATTACAATCAAATGAGGTTAGGAAATATGTCATTTGTGCTATTGTTTTGTCTGCCATGCAAATTCAGGTTCTTGCCACTTATAGTGTCATGATTGAGTAGAGAGCGTTGTTTCAATGAGTAAAGATTACAGAATTACAGATTTACAAGTAAAATTCTTACCCTGTAAAGTAAAATGCTATATAGTACCATGCTCACCAGGCATCCAATAGCACCAGGAGCTAGTCAAAGGAAACCCACAGTGCATTGAGTGATATTATGAGTAGTTTGATTGGCTTCCTATGGACAAAAACCTTCAGGTCGTAAGTGAAACTCAAATCCAGTTCTTTCCAGTTAACTTGCATCATTGCTGCAAGATGCAGCAGATGCAATTTGAACCAGTGATCCATACTAAGATAGTGTCAGCTCTTAGGTTTCATTACGAGAGCGAGAGAGAGGAGAGAGGGGAGAGAGAGGAGACAGAGAGAGAGGAGAGAGGGGAGAGAGAAGCGAGAGGGGAGAGAGAAGCGAGAGAGAGGTACTAGAGCAAGGTATGATAGATAATTATTATAACATTATAAAACAAAGGAATTTATCTACTCTTTGTAATTCAAACAGCCGTCATTGCTATAGAGCATCGAGAACCTGGTACCACTTAGTATCGTTCTAATCGTTCTAGAATAGGCATTCAGACACGTGTAGTGAACTGCTGACTGTCGATCGTTGGAAGAGTCAGGTGCAGGATTGTACAATTAGAGAATATCCCCGTGTTATTCTCCTATCTAGATTTGAAATTATTATGAGAGATAGGAGCTGGAAATACCTACTTCCATGGAATTTCCCTGAAAGCTGATATTTCAAAATTAAAGCGAAAGTAGTTTGAAATATCAGTGAAAGGTTTCGCTACGTAAAGTTATTCAAAAGTAGGGCCCTTTGCTTTCACTCGAAAGTTTTGCTATGTTTGAAAGTTTCAAATATAGCAAAAGTAGTTTGAAATATTAGTGAAAGGCTTCGCTATATTTATTTCGTCAAAAGTGAGACCCTTTACTTTCATCCGAAAATTTCGCTATATTTGAAAGTTTCTAATATAGCAAAAGTAGTTTGAAATATTAGTCAAAGGCTTCACTATATAAATTTATTCAAAAGTAGGGACCCTTTACTTTCATCCGAAAGTTTCGCTATACTTGAAAGTTTCAAATATAGCCAAAAAGTTGGAAATATTAGTGAAGGATTTCGCTATATTTATTTCTTTAAAAGTGAGGCCCTTTACTTGTATCCGAAAGTCTCGCTATATTTGAAAGTTTCTAATATTGCGAAAGTTGTTTGAAATATTAGTCAAAGGTTTCGCTATATAAATTTATTCAAAAGTAAGGGCCCTTTACTTTCATCCGAGTTTCGCTATATTTGAAAGTTTCAAATATTGCGAAAATAGTTTGAAATAATAGTGAAATGTTTTGCTATATAAATTTATTCCAGAGTAGGGGCCCTTTACTTTCATCCGAAAGTTTCGCTATATTTGAAAGTTTCAAATATAGAGAAAGTTGTTTGAAATATTAGTGAAAGGTATTGCTATATATTAGAATTTGTTACTCTTCGAAAAATTTATCATGGGTGATATAAAATTACTAATTTAATCTAATCACTAATTCTTCAAATTACATTTACTAAATTTGAAACTTTCAAATATAACGAAACTTTTGGATGAAAGTAAAGGGTCCCTACTTTTAAATAAATTTATATAGCGAAACATTTCACTAATATTTCAAACTACTTTCGCTGTATTTGAA
>JAOQGN010282241.1:0-16459 GCA_027564295.1 Himantozoum antarcticum | reverse complement strand
ATACAAACCTTTTAACTTCTCCATTGCATCATCATATGTGGATGCCTCTCCTTCCAAGTCAAAGCCTACCGAGGTTAGTGCCTCTCTACCCTCTTTACCTATGGCCTGGATCAAAGACAACAACTTAAGTCTACCCCTAAACTTATCCTGTCCTCCTTGTTCATGGCCTGCCGGCTCTTTACCCATCCCAAAGTTGTCATCTCTACGTAATAATTTATACTCCACCAACCAAGATTTGAAGGAACCTGTAGCGTCATTACCATCTATCGCAAGGTTAGGGAAATCCTTGAAACTGAATCCCAATGTTGCCATTTTGTCTCCCTACAAAATCCCCTGCAAGCCTACAAATTAAAACGCCTTTATCCAATATCTATCTACAATTCAACCTACAAAATCTCCAAAGCAAAATTATTAGTAAACTCAAAGTCAAAAATCACAAATCGATCACAAAACACAAATCACAAAACAATCACCCTCTAACTCTATATAATAATTCCTAAACACGATAACTCTACTCTCACTGCACTTATAAATACTCAGCACTACTCTATATGATGATGAATGTAACACTTCTCTATCTCTTCGGGGTCACAGTAGCCACTTCGTCTATGACGCCATGTTAAATACGTCCACTCACCAAGAATCACAGAAGAATAAGGCCGGGCTTCAGATCCACTCTTGGTTACTTCCGGTCTTCCCGTTCTTCGCTGTTCACCGCTACACTTCGGATTCCCCAGTGCCTGCATAGCCTTAGTTCCTGGAAATACTCATAATACGATAATACAACACACATTAAGTATGATATTATAATTGTAATTTTAGTGCCTCCATTAATTCTAATTTAGTAGAAATTATTTTACTCAGTAATTTTTCATTGTTCATGCATTATATCTCATTTTTACTAAGAATTCCAGCACTGAGCACCTCACTATTTTAATTGCTTTTATTGTAAATCACTTAGAAATTATCTTCATTGATTTTATTAAGCGATGCACTAAATAAACTCATCATCATCATCAACTTAGTATGTGAAGGCTACAATCTTGCTTCGCTAATTAAATTCAACACCCGCAAAGATGCTTGCCTGGACGAGATATTACACTAACATTATGGAGGACACAGCACTACATCCTGAGAAGCTTCACCTACGTGTTAACAATGATAATGATCACTGCTGCATTGTCTTACCAGCTGGATATATCAAGAATCTGCAATATCGATACATCACTATGCTCAACTACAATCCAGAAAGCAAGAAAATTGCTACTGTTGAAATTTTAAACATGAAATGGGACCATGTATATGACCAACCAAATATTGACAAGAAGGTTGAGACATTTCATAGCAACATGATAGAATTGGAAAATGGGAAACAAGCAAACAAGTGGGACTTAGAGAAGATGACTCACCCTGGGAAACCAGTGCTACACACGAGATCAGGAGGACCAAACACCGTGCCTATACTAAGGGCACATGCTCCTACAGGAGGGTCTATGCACCGTGCCTATACTAAAGGCACACGCTCCTCCAAATCCCTGCCACAATAATTCAAATGCATGATTAACAAAAATAAGAGACAACGTGTTGAAAAAACTGTCGACATCATTAGTAATAGCACTAGTTTGTGATTGAAAAGAATCTCAAGGCTTTGTGGAAAAATCAAAGATGCTCCTGATTGTACCTATTTAGACAACACATGGTATAACAATAACGGTCTTTGTGAACTACTAAATTACTTTTTTGCTAACATTGGAGGACACATTATACTTTACTTTGCTGTAATAAAGTATGAGAATGCGGTATTAAGAAAAACCAGCACTGGGCTTGTTAAAGCAGAGCTCAAGGGGATAAACATTAACAAATTTGTTAATTCAGATGATTATCCATCATGGGTAAGCAAAGAGTTTGCAGATGTAATCTGCGAGCCTATGTCTGACATTATAAATGCAATGTTCGTTCAACAACAGTACCCTACCAAATGGAAGATGGCAGAGGTGGTCCCTATACCCAAAGATACCAATTCATCACATTGTGAAGAATACCGTCCAATATCTCTACTCTTCCATTGCGACAAGGCAGCGAGAAATTCATTATAAAATAATTTAAACAGCAACTCCTCTCAGTCATTAGTGATAAACAATTTGCGTACCAACCCAACTTAGGCACAACTGCTGCTCTAATACATACCTTAGAGCAGTGGACAGCAATGCTCGATAGTAAGTTCATAGAAGCTGTCAAAATGCTATAATTAACCCTTTCACTGCTGCACGAGACTAATAGTCGAATACAAGGTAATCTGCTGTGTGTGACTATAGTCGAAATCCGGTCTAAATTGACATAAATCATAAATGGATGCGTTGTTTCAGTTCCTAGTCTGGTTTCCCGGTTGTTTTACATATTACACAAGTTAGTCAACATAATTTTGGAGTTTTTTTGAAAAAAAGATTTATTTCATGGTACCAAGGCTAAAAAAAGTTGACTTTCGTCTGACATTTAGCTTTCTATTCTCCCAGACTGGCCGTTTTGTTTTGTACTTTTCCAGTAACTTTTGACAATTTCCATCGCTAATACTACATGATGGCTACTCGTAGACGAGCATTACGGTCCAGATTGAACCCTGATGAAGTTTATACAGCAATTGTGGAAGACTCCGACTCTAATTTTAGTGAACACAGTGAATCTGAACCAGATTCTGAGTCAGCTGCTAATGCTAGTAATGACAGTGAGAGTGACAATGATGACAATGAGTTGGAGGGGCTGGAGGAGGGGCTGGAGGAGGAGGAGGGGCTGGAGATGCAGGCATTGCTGGAAGTGTTTGGACACATATTGGTGTCAATGATAACTATGTACCAATTTGGTACCCACCCTATACTAGGGACCAATTTTTCCACCTACACTGTTGAAATGTAATCAACCTATCAGTTATTTCCAAATGAGGCTTTTGAGCTTATAAGAGATCAAACAAACACCTATGCATTGGAATATTTTGACTCTCCTGCTGACGTGCCTGTACATTCTCGGTGCAATGATTGGAAAGGGGTACAATCATTACCATAATATTCTCTTCAAATTAAGTGAAATAAAAAAAGATTCAAAAAAATATTTATTTTAATTTTTGGCCAGACAATCCAGCACTGGCTCATAATGCTCTACAGACAATTCGGCAGTGAAAGGGTTAAGCCTACTAAATGTAAAATACGTGTAACTTTTGAGTTGTCCTCTCTTTATAATCCCTTAAAACCTCAGAAATGAGCCTCCAGGAACCTTAAAAAGTTGTTTGGCTGTGAACAGTGAAGTAAGTGTAAAATTCGGTGGTTATTTAATCTTGATAAAGGGCAGTTGAATGGAAGAGTTGACGTAAATTCGTTGTGTAGGTACCGGTTCTAACATATTTTTGTTCTAAGTAGTTTGTCAAAGCCAGAAAAGCTCATAGATTTATTAACTTCAGAATACCCGACGCATATTGTTTGACTACTAATGGTCTGTATTCTTTTCATCAATCAACAGTAATTTACGAGGAGCTCAAGAGTCTTGAAATAATGCTAGCTATTTTAGGATCCCATACTATTAGCACAAGCTCAGTCAAGTGCAATGCAACTGTTTTCAAACACTGATGGCGATGATATAAAAAAATTTCAACAACAAAGTAAAATTTCAATATATACATATTTGCCAGCATAATCCATAACCAATTTGTGGAATCGTGCAAACTAAGCAAAGCTGAAATGGCTTATATTGTTAATTTACCAGTACTTATTTTTGTTGGTTTTTGAACTAATAATGCGCCTGCGATTGTGACCTAGGTTACTGTTAGAAGGAAGGGCAGAGACCCCCTCTACTCTAGCACCTTTATCCTGAATGCTAAGCTGAACCGTCTGGATATCAATTTACTAAAAATGTTCGGTGTGTCCTGAATCAGGAATAAGCCCATACGAAATGCAAAGGCTTTATTTCTGCTCTTTTTAAGACCAGAATTTAGATTGATCTCTTTTCCATAAGAATTTTCATTCGTGGATATGTAATTTAACAAAAAAATATCGGCCAAGATGCTACAAGCAGATGGATGTTGTTTTTCATCAAGTCAATTTCCACAAGCCTTTTTCAGATTAAGATAATTGTGATAGTTTGTTACAAAAAACAATCGCTTTGCAGAATCACGTCTAGAAAGTTGTAATAATACAGTTATATTAATTTAATTACATTTCATAATTATTGTGGTAACAAACCATATTATATTTGACTTTGACATCATTGAAAACTAAGACTCCATGTACTTACTGATTCAGTTATTTTACCACGACCATCCACCATCATAGCAACATTAGTCTTTTAGTTAATTGACAAACATCTCAGCGGCCTCATGTTTTTCTCTCATCCTACTTTAATCCCATCCTTTTCAACCTATTAGATTATCTTGGCTAATATTTATCGTCTGGTAAAGTGTGAATAATTGCCTATATCTAATACTATAATCTGTTGGGTCAATTAGTTCACATTGCGCACATCAAAGAATTATCATTCATATTTCTCGGAGTTATGTTCTCACTAGAGCCATGGTTCTGGCTTGGCTGCAATTATTGCTTTAGACTCCGCCCACTAACCATAACATTAATTTTGTGTCTAGTGATTATTGTTGCAATTATAGCCTTGTGACTTTTAAATCTGAATGGTTGATTTGATATTAACTTGCTCACTAAATGCAGACGTGGAATAGACAAACAATATTTAGCCATATTGCGCATTATTTTCAGCCAGCATCGACATACATATAGGCCTATTTGTACATTTGCCGACAACGATTGATTGAGGACTGCTGATGACTAATTGTGTGCTCTCGGTGCTGTAAGTCATCTAATTAGGCGGAGTAAGCGTATCAGATATCAACATGGTATTTAGATGTTGTAGATGGACTGAGCATTTCTCACATTTAACTCGACACAGTAACTGGAAGAAAATGACTCTTTTACATGTAATCTTATCAATACTCGGCACAATCTCGTGGGCCACAGAAGTTGTCACTTCAACACCTCCCGTGGATATTTATTGGAACAAAACTAATAACATGTAAGTATGAATTCATTTCTTCATGCACTTCTGAAATTGAAAGATGGCCAGAATGACAGCTTTAATCGGACTCGTACGAAACGATTTGGTATAATTTAATATTTTTATATTTAATATGATACTAATTACATAATGCTAGTCTAAATAATGTCTTTGGCGATCTGATTGTTTTTCTACTGGGTATTTTATCATGGTAACGTACAAGTAACAGTAACATTAATTTTCTTTGGCTCAAGGTTTGATTGGTGTCGGTTTGTATTAGCAACACTGGTGCGGGGCCTGCGGTCAGCCAGATCTCGCGTGCCTGTGATTACCAATAATAGTTGTCTAATTAGAATAGAGTCATGGATTCTGTCAATCATTTGAAAATTGAGCTTTGTAACTATTTAAGAGTAGAACTCTTAAGAAATTGATTTCTATTGAAATCAACTGATGACTTTTGTTCTCAGCCTTTCACCAACCCTTTCCCAATAGGGTGTTGTCTTGGGTGTCACTCAAACTCCAACTGTCAATTTATTCCGATACTATTCTTCTGGAGAACTATAGTATTAATTTAATGGTATCAATTTGACTTTGAGTGATCTATTTGTCGTTTGACTCTGCATAAGCTTCGCTGTGTACTTGTTTGTATTTGACCAAAATGTCTGATCTTTCGTACTTGTATTGTAAACAGCAAAGATGGCTAGAGGTATACCCGTTTGGTAGTAGGTATAGTATAGGGTTACGGGTCCACCCTGTCTGGACAGTGCACAGCAAACTAGTTATTATCTTTGGTAGTTATTAGTTATTAAAGTAGTTAGTTAACTAGTAGTTTGTAGGCCTACTGTAGTTAGATTATAATAGGTTAGTACTGAAATTTAAATTGTTAGGTGTTGTTGAAAGTTCTAATAATGGGAGTGCTGGTCTCCTTGTAATTACTACCTCAGAGCAGAAGGCAGATGTGACTTGTGATACAAAGATCTGTGTTTCGAACAAACTCGCAGTTGTTGAAAGTGATCGTTTGATGCAGACAAGGCAGTAGGTCGCTTTAGTTTTTGTATTTATTTTCAAAGTTTATATTAAAGGTGTAACAAACACGACATTATATTGAAGGTATAAAAAATATACGATATTAAAATGCACAGCTCAGCGACCCACGGATTGTTAGTAGGGTCAACGGACCATGTCGCCTCAGCTCTAGGCTGTACATTCACATACACGCCCTATCTTTATGATGAGATTATATGAACGTTCTAACATGACACTCCCGGAAACCATCAACCAAACCACTGCCTGCGGCAATTTGTGGAGAGCATTGAAAGAGGTCGGTGACATTCTCAACTATTACAACAATTATTATATAGCTATTATAATATAATTACGTATATAATTATACAATACAGTCAAATGTATAGGTGGAATACAGTCTACCAGTATCATCAAGTTATCATACTCTTAATATTACTGTAGAAAATACTCTAATCAACTAAATCTTCAGTTCTATTTCTGACATCTGATTTGTAAAAGTAAAGAATAGTACAGCTAGTACAGCTAGAATAGTACAGTAGTCTGCTCAGTACACTACTGACATGGCCTGATACATCTGTGCTTATCTGTGACAAATCTTATGATTCAATCAATTGTGTGGGTTTATGAAGCATGGCTGAGATTGCAATGGCAATTTGAACAAGCAACCCAGCTCTGAAACAATGCAAACCACCAAATTATCATTCTACCATTTCTAGTTAATAATACTGTTAACAGGTTAACCATGGTATTAAATAAAGGTGCATAATCACAATAATAGCTAAAGCAGCAATATAATTGTCAGTTCATTAAAATGCCATTAGCACTAACTCTTGTCATCCTTCTCATCCTGCGACACTGTGGCACTGTGCACGGTGCCACAGGATGAGAAGGCACAGGTGACAGTACCAGCTATGTTGAGTATGCCTAGTAGTGTCAGTCCTCAGTAGTCGGTAATAAAGAAAGTCAAGTTTTTATGATAAATTGTGCTCTCTATGCCATAACAGCTGCTGATAGATGGGCAAATATATACAATAGGCGGATTCACGACCTAGCTCGCCAGACCGGCAGAGAGGAATGGCTGCGGTACGGTACGGAGGTCGCGACAATCCAGGAAAAGTGCAATAAATTTCTATTTTATTTCGTAAGTTTTAAGAACTGTGAAACGAACCTACACGTGCGCTTTGTTATTGTTTACAATGCGGGACATCGTTAGATATGCCCCTATTTGTAAGGTCCGCAGTGTGACCTTGTTATTCCACTACCAATTTGCATCGCATGTCTCAATGATCTCCAACGAAAACGGAATCAAACATCTCTGTACAGGAACACGTAAGTTTTTTGAGAGGCTGAGATTTAGTTGGATGAAATGAAAATGTCTCAAATGAATGTGACTTTAGTCACAGTCACACTCACAGTACTTGCTATTATGAATGGTACTAGATACACCAGACTACTACTACTAACAAATAGTTGAAGGTAGGGAAGATTACATGGTCCTTCAAGTTGAAATTTGTATCATTTGCATTGAAATTAAAAACTTAACCAAAATTAACCAAACTAAACTTAACCAAACTCTATTCAGTAACAAACGTCGCCGTATGTTTAGGCTGTTAGATTTAGAATGTTGCTTAGAAGCAGTGCTCAGTGAGCCTGAAATAACTCACAAATACAAACAAATCTTTCATGTACATACTAATGTACATGTACATTAGGACATATGTACATGTACATGTACATATTAATGTAAATTTTGTTAAAAAGTTTGAAATAGGGCCCTTCAGAAAAGTCTTATACTTTGATCACTGCTAAAATTAATTTTTAATTGTTGTGAAGTTCACACTACAAGCGTTTGTGACGTCAGCATAAAATAATAAACTGATTAAAAAATATAATTATTTCTTGCTGGGTCATGTTTAAGTTGTCCCGAACTTATGAACCAATTGGATTAGTTTTTAATATAAAATCATAAAAAAAATAAATTTAGGCCACGCCCCACAGTGCGGTGAACTGTGTCGCAAATCTGCCTAATGCATGAGTGTTATAACAGTCATATTCTTCTGCTAAAGGTGTTGATAGAGAGTCTTGATATGAGATGGAACTGAAGATGTGCTAAAAGCCCGATCTCGGTATTGGTGCTACATGTATGATGCGCAGTCACAGTCTCAGTGACCAGTCGCAGTGATCAGGCGCAGTGACCAGTCGCAGTGACCAGTCGCCGTGACCAGTCGCCGTGACCAGTCGCCGTGAGCAGTTGCTAAGAGTCATTGTCCAGACTGAGCAGTTATATTTAGGTTTGCTTATATACCACGTAATGCACCACGCCCTGTTAAACAGAACTTCTAAGCGGTGGATATAATTTAATACCACCAGGTCACTGGGTAGAAGCATACTTCGGTGATCTTCGATCTTTCAAACCTCGAATCAGTGAATTGGACCCTACATAGCATAAATCGCCGGATGCCTTTCACAAATACCCTACCAGACTCGGCTACTTAAATAAATGGCCTACCATGGGATTTGAACCCACAGCCTTGTGATTGCAAGTCCACCTCGGTAGTCCACTCGGCCATCTAATCACCTTATTAGTTGCAAAAGACGGTCAACAAAGAAATATTTCTCTTTGATTGCTGCCATAACAGCCTTTTATATTTATACTAACTTTATATTATATGATATTTTGAATTATAAAAAAAATAAATTCAAAATAAGAATTATCCTTGTGGTAATCTCAAAGCGAATGCGTTCTAGTAACCAGGGTACTGTTAGGAGCAAGTTCTACATGCAAACCAGGTTTTACTGTGAGAAATAGGTCCTGAATGTCAACCAGGCTTCACTGCAACAGGTTCTACATGCTAACCAGGCTTTATTGTGAGGAACAAGTTCTACATGCCAACCAGGCTTTACTGTGGGGAGCAAGTTCTACATGCTAACCAGACTTTGCTGGGAGGCACAAGCTCTACACAGTTATTGAACCAAAGGTTAGTAGTTCATTGATTTAGATATGGTACCTTACATCATCTCTGAAGAGCATATGCCTGGTGGCAAGTTCTCTCATTCTGTCCACACCTAAATATCACACCAACTTACAGGCACAGATATTTTGCCGCACATTCAGCATGCTATAATTGTAGTCAGCTGACTTTGCACTAGTAACTTATTATTATTACAATTGGTATTTATTAGTATTGTTATCTATGTACTGCTATATCAGCTCATTGGTGACATGAGTCTGGATTAAAGTAAGGTGTTGCAGCTTAACTTCTCGTTCTGTACCAGGTTATGTCTTGCCGCCTTGCTTTAATTTCCCGTTGCCTTTGAATAATTTCATACTAGACTACTAAACATAATAGGGATAATATGAACAATCTATATAATAATAATAAATATATATAATCTCACAACTTGTGAAGATATTAACTCGAGATTAGCAGCTTATCCAGAATGCTTGGCAAGCCCTATAATTTTCTTACCATCTGATAAAATTCTTTATCCGCAATAATACAGAGTTAGCAACTCAACACTGAGTCAACTGAGTTCAACTAATAGATTTCTCGCATATGTAGTGAAACTTGATCTCTAAGCATTGATAGATAGATAATCAATTAGATCAACAGCTGGGAAAAATGAGTGAGAAAATCTATAAATTGAAGAATAATGCCAGGATATGCCGTAAATCGTAACCAACGATAAATTTAGTGATCAACCCATGGAAATTGTCAATATGGGTGGGCTAGAGTTAAAGAGGTGGGGATAAAATTATGTCAAAATGCCAGAAATTGGTATATCATTTTGGCATCATGAATGAATAAATTATCAACCACATGCGGTCGGATATTCTGAGTCTCATTGTTTTTAAGGGCACACCCTGATACTAGCCACTGTAGCGATGTACTTTACCACATGATCAGTATCCCTCTACAACAGTATCCCTCTACATCAGGTATTCTTGTTTTTATCTCGCTTGATGCGGCTTCACATTGAAAACAGACATTAAATAAACATCACTTGAAATCTCATCAGTGAGAATTGACGTGTGAGCAAAGCTATGAAAGTTGGAAGGCGCAAAATTCATCATCAATGTAATTTTGTGAGGATTCCAAGTTTACCCCAGTAAGCCCATTTCCATTCCAAAATTATTGATTATACTATTTACATATATTAAATGATATAAAATGAAATATATATTAATGGTACAGTATTGATAAAGTCAAAATTTGAAGACCTATCAACATCCAAACAACTGTGATTAGAAGATGTTTGAGTATGTAATAAATTGACTGTCTAATTAGGCCGTGCAGGTATATGTGGGCATACGTGGGTATATGTGGGTATATATGTGGGTACATGTGGGTATAAGTGGGTATTTATAGGTATATCTGGGTATATGTTTGTATTGTTTAAGGTGGTAATCCAATAGCAGAGCTAGTCGAGGGAAACCCACCTGGCCTCATGTGGGTATGTTATGGTGAATATGTGGGTATATTGTGGGTAAATGTGGGTATATGTGGGTGTATGTGGGTATTAACTATGTGGGTATATGTTGGTGTAACAGGCTATGTACATGTACATGTAGATATATATGGGTATATGAGTTCTATGCCCTCTCCCTGAAAGGATTACCATATTTCTGTGATTAGCTAATGAAGTAATAATTAATAAATTATCAGCTATGGTAACAGTTCCAGAACATTACCTGTGGTAAGATGTGTAGTATGTGAGATTGTACCCTATTGCACCCGTCGTAAGGTATGTAGTAAGTGAGATTGTACCCTATTACCCGTGGTAAGATGTGTAGTAAGTGAGATTGTACCCTATTGCACCCGTCGTAAGATGGGTAGTAAGTGAGATTGCACCCTATTACCTGTGGTAAGATATGTAGTAAGTGAGATTGTACCCTATTTTTACCTGATTGACAAACTAATTGTAAGAGGTAAGAGCTGAATAATTACGATCATTAGCGAGGCTTTGGTGAGGCATTATGAATAAGTAATGCTTGATGGCTCAGACCACCCTTGCTACGGTTTCAACATTAATAAAGAAGACAAGGAAGCTCGTTCTAATAGCAGTTTGCAGTAAGATGGAGCTGAACTACGCTAGCAGATCTTGTAACATCTAGCATTAGCAGATAGCTGAAAGCATTGCATCTCCGGCCTCAGTTTTCCAATTTGCAATCACACATTCATGTACTGTAGCTATAAATTGATAGCTGCTGGTTCAACCCTCCCGAAGTGCATGATAGTGTAGGCTAAACATAGCAAGCAAGACATTTCTGTTTCAGATGGAAATCCTGACCAGATGTCTAAACCATACTAGTGCCGAGAGAGATTCACCCAGATACATGCGCATATTGGAGATATTAGTCTGTGTGCACCTGGGAGCTATTTATATCTGTCTTGGATTGTGCCTTGGAATGTATTTTGCACTCCAATGATTCTGTAACTACTATCTCATAGATCTTGTAAATTTCTTTCTCACATTATCCCTCATCTAACTCTAAGTTATCACTGTTATACATTGAAAACTCCCCGTGCTGAGTAGCTTATTTGTTTGTTTGTTTATTTCATCACAATAATAAATATAAATGCAGAAGAAAAAATAATTGAAAAAAGAAGAAAAAATAATTCGTGTGAATGTGAAAATAATTAAAGGATCACATAAATATGATGATGAGGCTCAATGCGCGATAGCCTGGCTAGTCATTGCGCAATAGCCTGGCTAGTCATTGCGCAATAGCCTGGCTAGTCATTGCGCAATAGCCTGGCTAGTCATTGCGCAAGCTGAGTTAGCAGTGCCAATTCCCGAAGTCAGACCCCCAATCCACAGCACAACAGGTGGAGCTTCAGACGCCTTCGAAACACAAGTTTGTGTTCAAGAGTTGTCTGAAAGGTAAGGCGTGTATCCCATTAAAAATCGTCTCCCGTGGATATGGACCCAAAATTTCCACAAATGTTCTTTAATGAAAGTTGTTTTGAAGTCAAAATATTAAAATATGCATGGTGAGCTAGTATTTGATATATAGTTTATCCTTCAGCTATGAAGTGTCAATTTTTGTCCTTGGATACCTGATTATTGGTGGCGCTAGAGCAATCTGCTGCATTAGTAGAGCCATTATTAATCATCTATGATTTGGCGCATACAATATTGTTAATCTGTATAGTGACTTCAATCAGTGCCTAATATATTTATTGTGCAAGAATAAAGACTCAATTAGGCACTATAATGTATTTTTTTCCAGCGTAGCTTAGTTCTAAAATTGTGGTCGGGATTTTCAGTTTGAGACGTGATTGCCCGTTATCAGGATAAGATGAATTGACTGCCTTCACTTTGCTTGAGCACTCTGGATATTTTCAAAAGGTGCAATTTTTCAGCTACCTCACAAGCTTCTCTGTGCCCTCTCTCTATATAGATCATATTCCAAACACTCTACCCCACGTCTCTTTGCTCATCCTTTACCTATTTATATAATGTCTGTACAAAATGGTATACACAATTAAACTCATCCATAAAATATAGTAATTAGCTAAATGTACTCACCAACAAGAGTTTTTCTCATCAGCTATGAATGTGACAGGCTGGGGTGTTCCATTTGGGTTTGCTTGGAAACAAACACTACGAGCGTCAGCTCGTGATATGCCATTTATAGGCGTTGAGTATGTAGATTGTCCATGTATTATAGAGATAACTGCTGCCAATACTGAGAATACTAATACTGCTGACTTCATCATAGTGATTCCACTAGTAGTAACTGCTAGAGTTCAAGTTTAAGTTCCAGTTAATATGTAAATTTACTAATATATTTTGATATAATAATGATGTGCTGAACTGATGCGTGAAAGAGTTGTGAACGGAAGCAGTAGGTAGAATGTAAACTTTACCTCAAACACAGACCAGTAGTGTAAATTCAAGTGCTTCTTTTACCAAACTACAATAAATCTTTAGATGCACAGTTTATATATTCAGCATTAGTTCAGGTTCCAACACATTTACAGTGATTTATTGCAGGGTTGTCACTTACACACCCACAATGGATCAATGCTGGTGATACTAATGCAATATCGTCATTAGTGTAATATGATTGGATGCTATTATTAATACCAGTGACTTCCTTGTGGTTGTGGAGATCGCCACACTGTGATGTTTACAACGTCGACAAATTAATCACTAATACTAATGGAATGCATTGCGATCATGGAATGATGCGTATGAGATATGTGGGATGAAAGTTTATGACTATCATGTTCCAACCTCCACCATGCCAGTCTAAAAATACATTGGTGACCTTTGGTGACCTTTGGTGAGAGCAAGTAATTTTGATACATGTATACGATCATGTATATGAAATGACATAGGCAGTAAGAAAGTGTTTGACGCTTGTTTAGACAGAAATTAAAAGGTTAAATTAATATAGTTGCCATTTAACTATTACACAGCAAAAAATCTGAAGGGATAAAATGAAGGCCAATATAATTTCAAGGCAGTCCGATAAACAGCTTTTGCAGATAGAATATGTATGAGGAACGTGTAGTCACCGGCAATCCTGAGAAGTTTCATAATATATGATTTTTTTGACATTGTCTAACTAAAAACTATTTCATAACTTTCCTAGAAAGTTTTATATTCCAATGCAATGCTTTATTTTAATTTCATCATCATTCAAATGGAGGTAGAAAAGCAAACAATAGGCATTTTCGGAGAAGGTGATCATTCTGAAATGCTCGTTCAAAATTGAGTGAATGAATAAATATATGAAATACATAAGAACAGTCCAAAATAATCCTAGAACGGTCACGTTCGAGGAACGGTAAATTTGATATTCCTTTAGCAACGAAATTTAAAAAGTAAATGATATGCATTTGAAATTAAATATAATTTATTTCGATTACACAAAATGTAAGAGCTATAGGCGATGGCTTATTGCATAACAATTGATATCTTTGTAATGAATGCATGAGAAATAATTCAAATAAATTTAATGTAAACTCGCACAAACTCTGTCTGAATGAAAACTAAGCTACTGTAACTGTTTTCATATAGATGTAATAGTGACTATTTACAGCTTAGCTGGGTTCTAGATTGTGTATAGGGGTTTTGGGTTGGGGTGTGAGTGCCCTTTTTGTGGTGAAGACAACCTTTCTACCTAGATTGTTTTCCAGATCACTGGCTATCTCAAAAACTGCCAGTCCTGCAATTACTTCATTGTTTTTGTGATAAGTTGTAGCCTTTGCTCCCATTTCATACTTTATTTATTAACTGGTGGCGCCACTTTCTGGGAACTTGCAAGGAATGTGTCAAGTTGGTGCATTGGTGCCAAGGCTGTGATGTAGCTGCTAGAGAGTTCAGATTTTCTTTTTAAGCTGAAAATAAATTAATTAAATTAATATATTATAAATTAATATATTAATAAAAATAAATTAAATTAAATACATAAAATGATAAATTAATTATTAAATTCCTATAAAGTAGACATATTTTTAGCATTCGAACACTGACAGTAATTTTTCCTCCCCTAACGAATGTGGTCTGTCTTTGAAAATGCCTAATAAATATAATTAAATGTATAAAAAAGGTATAATTTGGTAAAATATGAAAAAAGTTAATGATGAAGACCCAATTCACAGTAGCATAGCAATGTATCTATAATTTATAGCTAATCACCATAGCATTGCAAATCGAGGTGTATAACCAAGGTGTCATCATCTCGAGGCCCCAATGGAGCAAAGGCTATGCCAGAGATTCAAGCAGCACCTTAAAGGGGAACTCCTATCACTCATCACCCTAAAGTAGACTATAGGACTGTTTCAGACTCCAGAAATCTGGTAGGTGACTTGCATAGAGATGGGGCAACAGAAATATGAAGAGATAAAGTATAAAGGGAGATCGATACTCAATAGCCATACCTACAATGAGTGAAGGGAGAAGGCGGAATGAGCGACAAGACAAATTTGAACTGTGCAGAGTTGATGAAGTGGATATCTTTTAGTTGTGAAAATAGATTTTCATTGCGAGCTGACAAATAGAGGCTTTTCATCCTCATCCATCTCGTTTACAGTTCAAAAGTACAGGTTTACAAATTAAATATTGTTTCAGCCAGATGCGAAAAAAAATCAGATATAATTTCGAAATTTGTACCTCTTAAATGATCTGAAATATGTATTTTCATTTTCAACTCATGGATACTTTGGTTTCACTTCAAGTCAATTAAAGTCACTTCAAAGTCAATTCAAGTCACTTCCACTTGATTTTATAAACAATATTCAGTCATTCACACAAAGTATTTTACGGTAATTAATCTGCACCTCTCAAGCTAACGTAGGGTAGCTAACGTGACAAACAGCATACAATTTCAACTTTCTTTTTAAATTCTCTTGATGATCCAAATTCACTGCTAAATTTTTATTAGGCAGTCTGAAAATGACTTCATTTCAACAATTCTTCTAATTTAAAATATAAATGCCTTTAAATTATTAATGGTCATGAGCACTCATATAGGTAGCGCAGTGGTTGAGCTACATGGACTAGATTCCAAGAGACACCTGTCCAATTGAGCTCAGTAACCACTCTCCTTCTTTCTAGTGCATTCAATTCGCCAGAACGCATTACAGTTTGACTCGTCCTTTTGACTTGAGACCGCCATTGGGAGTCGATCAATCAGGTCTCTTAGGACAGGATTGGTCAACAGATGCAGGACGATTATCAATAATTTAGCAATGGGAAGCTAACATAGGTGATCTTTGGGAGGTGATCTTTGTATAACGTGGTCTTTAACCCAGGCTAGACTGTATACAGATACATGTATATTGCTATATTGCAGACCGCCTATATTTTACATGCTGATCAGAATACAGAGGGAACTTTAGGGCTAAGAATCTATCCTAATATATTTCTTTACTGCAGTGAGAATCGAATATAGGATCTCACAAACTACCTCACGAACTACCTCACAAACTACCTCACAAATTACCTCACAAACAAAGTACCGTGGCATTGCCCACTCGACTATCCCAGCTCCTCCCACTCCTCCCACCATTGTCTATGTTCAACTGCCCGTGCACAAGTACTCACTTAGCTTAATTGTTTGGATTAGCATATAAAATTGTGTGCTGAAAACAACGGAGCAAGCTAAAGACACCAGGACCAACTTTGGAAGATTAGTCGTGGAGTATCATCAGGTGCAAGTAAGAAAATATGGATACAAAAATATCCGCATTCTGGTGTCAAGGGATTTTCCTCCCATAATATAAATGCTATTGTAAAATATGAGTGTTGGTAATATTTAAATTTCTTTCATTTTAATATTATACTTGAAATATTTAGGGAGCCTTCGAGCTCCGGGATCGACGATGCAATGCCATAAAAAATGAAAGAGGAAAGGTAAAACGGGTTGATG
>JAOQGN010282131.1:0-16469 GCA_027564295.1 Himantozoum antarcticum | reverse complement strand
TTATCAAAATAATTCTTAATTATTGTTAATTTACTTTGTCATTACTTTTTAAATACATATCTATTTAATATCATATAAGTTTCGCCGGGTCATGATTTTATAATTTCTAGCTCTAGATAATAAAAAATAATTACCAATTTTGTATGAACAAGAGGGAAAGTGGAATTTGTATACTAGTGCAGCTCAGGTCATTCCGACAGTTAGGAGTTAATAGTACAGTTAGGAGTTAATAGTGCAATGTTATGAAAGTACAGTAGAAAGTGACATATGCGGCTCACAGTTCAATCCGGTTGTAGATGGCCTCTAGATCCGATGCATTATGGGAGGTTACAAAGAGGGAGATGATCAGATTTATGGGTAGCCTGGAGGAGGCACTACGAGTGGTAAAGGAATTGCCAGAGGGAATACGGTCATTGGCAGTACATGCACAGTGGAGGGCTAAAGTAGGAAAGTTCCAGAGATTGTTATTCGACAATTGGATACATGGGGAAAATGCGTGGTTTACGGGAGAGGCCCGAGCTGGAACTTTGCAATTGATAGCTGAAATGATAACTAATTCGGGGGGGGGGGGACGTTGGCTGATCTGTGAGCGGTTATTGTTGAGTACTGTAGTGTGATATTATTGTCAAGAATAAATAGATAATTATAGAATGTAATATTTGATGTTGTATTTATGGTATAATTGGATATAAAACAGGGATTGTAACCAAGTAGTATAATTCAAGTATCAGAATAGGACTATGAGCTGTATAAGATTGTAAACAACGATGGGCTAGCATAAGAAATAACATTAGGATTACAATTGTCTAACTAGAGTCGACAAGACTAATCAGTAAACCAGTTACACGGTAAGTGATAGTTATACAGAGATGCTTGAATATTAAAGTAAATTATAATTGCCTGAGCTATGCATGATTGTCTAGCATGTCAGGTCAGCGTAAGAACATGAGGGTCATTAATCCAAACATCCACTCTACGAAGTGGGTGACTTTTGAGTCGGAAAGTGGGCTGATTCTTTGGTAAGGTCGCTACATGTGTCCACTGGCTCGCCTGTCCATCAGAATTACTACAAATAGTGAATTCAATGTGGGAGCTAGATTGAAAGGAATTGTGATCATTGTATTATTTAGGAAATATGCCCATTCAAATATTTGACTGTCAGATAGGCAGATACATGATGTGTAATTTATGTTGAATAAGTTGGAAAATTGAGAATATGATTATGTGCAATGCCGGAGGGGGCAAAAATATGAAAATTTTAGATTGTGATTATTTGAGAATGCCATGTGGGGCATCAATGGACATGGGAATTTGGAATACCGCCAGCAAGGCGAAGACCATGGTAAAAGAAAATTTGGATATTTGCGGGTACCTAGTGCTGTGGTACGATATATGCTTGATATGGTGCACCGAAGCGGAGTTGATATAGCATAGGGTTACTCGATTGAGATTTACGCAGGCGTATAAAAAATTTCAAAATTAGGAATCTGAAGGATAAGTCAGCAAGTTTTGATATCAAGTATATGAAGTAACACAGCCGAGCGAATAATAGGACATTTTCTGACTATCATGGAACTGGAATATGGGATGATAGGAGGTTCATAGAGTTCAATGGAAATTGGGGGCCAAGAGATATTGGCAAGATTATGGGCATATGGTAACAGGAAGAGTTATTAAATAATGATCGACAACGATTTTCAAGGAATTCAGTATCTAACCACAGGCAAAATCGTTAACTAATAAAGTGTGTAATAGTCGATAAATAGACACACTCTCATGTTTATGGACAGGACATACATTAATTAGCCAGGTAGTGGGCATTCATATAGTCATTCAGGTAAGGCAACGGTTAGTAAGTAAGTCACAAGAGATGAGTTCTCCAAGGCGAGGGACGGCTCCATGCAGTAGGCAGGTGGAATGGTTTTGTACTCCGAATTCATATCAAGCGGAGTCCCACATCCGCAGGAGTGGTGAGAAGTGATCTGAAGCAGGTGGTAAGCTAGTGTTGAATGTTGGGCGTCACAGTTTAACATTTTATGATTACAGATGTATTTACATTGGCAGACTACGTGTTTATCAGTTATCTGCATGTAAGATGGATATATATGTTGATATCCTTTTTGGAGCAACTAGACATACTGTTACAACGACCAACTCTTCCGGCACGAAGGATAAACAATATCAAGAGAACGCTGAGGAGAGCTCCAAGGAGGGGAGAGTTCTGTAGTAGCAATAAGTTTGGAGAGCAGATAATGGAGAGACTGGCTGCTGTGGGACTAAAAATTGCACTGTCCGATATGGGAAGTCATTTTTTGATCCATGACCAGCTGAGCAATGGACCTTAAACTGAGTATAACGTGCTGGTTAAGGTAGATGCCAGGACAATGGGTCATAAAGCACGGAAGACCATGAACATGCGGTATCCTCATAAGAGGGAACTGATTAACTAGATATAAAAAAGAGGGAAGTGCCTCGGGACATACATGTAAGTAAATGCTGATACAGTCTGTTATGTTACAATTACTAGAATACTTCCAATAAAAATTTATGTTAATAAACGAATACCATGGTTGTGTATATGTATATATGTAATCCCTGAAATATTGATGGATTGGTTATTAACATGGTAGGAGCTTGATGTCGGGGTGACCGCTTGGTATTAATAGGAAAGGGGGAGACGATAATTTCAACAGACTGAATCATACTTTGCTGTTGCGCTAAAGATACTTCATGTTGTTGCTCAAGGGAAAGACTAACGCCTACGTGACAGATTTTATCTTGTTATAGCATGGAGGCATTTGATCGAAAAAAGGAGGCCTTTGAAGCATTTGGAAGGCAAACAATGTCCCCAAGACAAACGGTGACCGATTTTTACACATACCTGACATACATGCTGATGATGAGGTACCCGGATAGACACAACCACCACCTAAGGGAAACCATGCTGCTGGAGGCTTTCGTATGCAAAAGTTGCAGGGACATCAAATAATTTCTCATGAGCAAAGCATTGCATAATAGCAAACAAGCTTACCTATTGGCTGTCAGGTATAAACGGAATGCTAGATTACAGAGTGCCACAACACCACGAAATCCAGGTCTGGAGTCGAGAAAGGGGTTACGTCATCGGGAAACAGTCCAGGGAAATAACAGAAGGAGGGTGTCTTTCGCTCCCAACGGAAGGGAAGTTAGAGTAGAGGTGAACTACGAATAAGAAACACTACACGGTCATATTACTCATATACCATGATTATTTGACTTGGGTGAATATACGTCTAATATTGTTCATTATTCTTGCGTAGCTATTTCGATAACTTTGGTTACAAGCAATGGAAGCAAATTAGATCAACATTACTCAAACTATTAATCAATTATTGCGGAAAGAAAAACTGGACATATTGACATTTGACGTAGCATTCGATAATTGTAGATGGACTAACAGATCTTACAAGCATGCAAATCAATGGGAAAGGCCTCCTTGATGCATTCCATAATTAAGGACCTCGAAACTTTGATGCCAGATAAGGACAGGTGGGTACAGAGACTACAACGACTACGAAGGCGGATCCTGACAGCCCAGGCAGCTGTGGATTACGAACTGGTAGAAGAGGCTAGAATTAGATTACATCAGCTATTGGAACAACAGGGACTAGGCTGGTTGGAATACGCAGGCTATTATTTCATATATGTCAAAGAGTTGGATGGAGAGGCATTTAATTGGGACCATGTTATACAGAAAGCATCCATCAATAGACGATATCTCCAATTGGAGTGATGTTTTAAGCACACTTATATCTTACTGTAAAGGATGTTATAATGTTAGGTATTCAGTAAATATACCCATTATACAATTTTTATATTCAAGAGGAGTCAGTTAAATAAAGAATAAAGAACAGTGTGAATTAAATAACCAAAATCTTGACTTCATATTAACCAGTCAAAATCGCATGGTTGTATTATGGTGCTTAACACACACATAGTAAGCTCAATGAGTCAATAGGGGATTTACCTATCCAGTGTTTGCAGTCTCTGGCTGGTTTAGCCGTTATGAGATAATCCTCAGTCTAGAGTCATCACCGTATATAGATGTTAACTGAAAACATAAACATCAAAGTAACAATAAATATGTAATCTTACCGACAGGTATTAATAAATGTCCATGTGATTTTAGGTATATTGATGGATGGCTGAAGCACTGGATGCTGAGAGTCAAACCCCATTGGCAGAACCAGGGGAGCAGAGGGAATCTAAGGACATATTGGCAAAGTCCACTGCACTTGCTAGACTTGCAGAGTTTGCCAGCAATAAGTGGGCAAGGGCTAAGCATCACCTCATACAAGGCAGAGGATCACCACTGAGCTGGTAGAACTAAGACGTGACCTGGGTGACGAGCTAACCGAGGAGAAGGGGCCCCACCTTGAAGAGGACGATGGTCTCGTGGATAGGCAAGAGGAGAACGAGGAGACAAGTACTAGAAGCAATGACATTTCTGATAGCGATTCTATCATCTACCCAGCAGGACCTTCTAACAATAACAGTGATCACGAAGAGACAGAAACAGAAGCAGAGGAACAACAGTATTTGGAAGATGATACAATTGCAAGGCATCAGATTCAGAACAACGAGGATAGTGGATCTGAACATTCATCAAGTAGGCATTCAGTTACTAGTGGTGAACCAACAGAGGACGAATCTGAGGGTAGTGAGTCAGGGGAGGAGGTACTGTTAGCGAGTAACATTCAGGATCAAGACACACGAACAATAGCTACAAAACCAGTGGCAAAGGCGCCATCCAGATCTACAACGGCCTACACCACGGAGGAGGACAATTACAAGTCTAGTTAACAAGCGAAAGGAAGGAAAGGGGGTGACCAGAAGCAAGAAGAAAAAGGGTGTGACGACTAACAGGGGGAGTATAGAGGAGAAGGATATGGCAGTAGGACCTGTATTACTTTGACTACCAAGCATCAGCAAGTTTGGAGATCACCCTGAACAATCCTGGGAAACATGGAGCCATGGCTTTGAAAGAGCATGCAAAGCTTTTTCAATGTCGGAACCAAAGTTGGCTAGTGTTCTACACATGTACTTTGAGGACAAGGCACTAAGATATTACAACAATCTGGAGACAGCAAGAGAAGATATAAGCACCTGGAAAACTTTAAAGAAGTTGATGGAAAATGCTGCGGTGACCGAGGAGGAAGTCTGAGGAACTTTGGTAAAGCATTGATCAACCACGGGCCAATAAAGGTGGGGCAAAGCATATCAAGCTATTACTCAGAATGGGCCAGCTTAGCATCAGCAACGCATCGAGGTGGTAATATGGGGGCCAAGGATACATTCTTGGCTATAATCATGATGACCGGAATAACGAACCAAACACCGATTGACGAATTGGAGAAAAGCAGGGCGGACACATTGGATAAAGTACTGCAGATAGCTAGACTTTGGGAATCTCTAACTATGGTTCGCAAAACAGCACATGGATGGGATGAAGATCGCGTCAAGCAGGTATCCACGGAGGAGAAATCAGATTTTGAGAGGGCAGTTCAGACGCTTTGCGACGTTGAACCTGGAGCAGTGCAACTTGGCTAGCAGCGCTAAAGCTAACTTACAAAGTCAACTACAGCCAGCAGAGAAGAAGTATCCAGCTTCAAGGGGATGTTTTGCATGTGGAGGACCGCATTTCCTGAAGGAGTGTTCGCGGAATCTGGATTCCGGGTATCTTCAGAAAAATGCCTATCGAGGAAACCAGAATAGAAGAGGAGGATAAGGTAGATATCGTAATAATAGCAGGATGGGATACTCATCAAGACCATATAACGTGAGGTTTGCGGGACAAGCATATAATAATCAACCACAGTACCGATATTGGCAAAGTCAGTGACCATCAGGGCCAGCTCAACCGTATGCACGAGAAGGATATGGGGATGCATACTGACAAGGATTGATAGATGCTAAACAAATGGCTGCAGAGTGGCGGCGGGGTCATGCGGACACCGTGAAGCAAGTGACACAGGCTAGGGATCAGAAACAACAATACAAGTACCCGGAGATGTCACATCAACAGGAAAAGCCACGGGAGATGGAGAACAAAGAAAATGATGCCTATTGGTTCTTCGAGGGACAGGACAACACAAAGAGGCAAGAAGAAAGGATGTTGATCATAGAATATGTCACATTAAAGGGAAACGAGACGTCAAGTCACAGCAACGATGTATGGGGATGACAGCAGCGATGGTGGTGTTGATGATAACTCTGATCAGCTCGGGGGTGAAATATAACTCATGGCAACCAAATGAACCGATGGGGAGTAAAAAACATGCCCTATGCATTCAGGATCAACCAAGCATGTGCATGCACAAGCAATGACACTACTAAATCAGATATGAAACCACAAGAGGTGGCCATAATGGTATACAAGAATAATATGCTGGAGAAGCAAAGTACAGGGTATCAGTGCAAGAACTTCACGACAACTGTAACAACACAAATATCCTTTGTGGCAGACATCAAGGATAAAAAGGTGTCCAGCTCAACGAAACCGGTAACCAGAATGGAATGCGTGGATCTGGTTGCTAATCACAGGTGCAGTGAAGGAAGATTGTATGGAAATGATAGAGTATATATCACCAATAATCCTACCAATGCCGCTTATGTGTGGTGTTGCAACAAGCATTCATTTTCGGCAGATCAATGCAGCTACGTAGAAGCAACAGCATACAAGCGATGCGGAGTCTCAGAGTTTGAATCAACAGCAGGGGATGTGAGCAATTGCCAATCTGAGATGGGAAAATGTACACTTATTGACGATTCTATTATAATATGGGAGGCAACAGAAGTAGATGGCTGCGAATATAAGGAGTGGTTCGAGGTCAATGGAACATTCTACGATGCGCACTTTGTCAGCAAATATCGAGATCTAGCTCTTACTTTCCTACAAACTGGTTTTAATACCCATAGTGATTGCAAAGGCAACAACCTTACCTTAACAGACCAGGGAATGTTGGTAAGCGTACTCACACCACTTAAGCACACCACAGAGGAAGAGTCCATTAAACAGGAATACCAAGTAACTGGGAGTGCTTCAGTAGATATGCATTTGGTAAATGCTATGCTGCAAGCAGTCGTTGTCGAACAAGTCAAATTGGCTCGTCAATTATTTTGGCCAGGATACTATTATGCTTGTCAAAATATGGCAGAAACGTAACGAATCATATCTATGTTATTGGAACAACATCCAACGATGAGTGCTAGATACTTGCTGCAAATGCCCAGTGTTATTGCAAAGGCTAGACCGGGCTTCATACAGGTGTACCCTTGTACAATGTTCAATTATAAATTTTACGAGGTGCTACCCATGGAGAAAGACAACTGCACAGATTTCATCCCAATCAAAATTCTACTTGCCGGGGCAGAGCAAACAGGATATCTGGATCCAAGAGATAATGTGATGCATGCTGAATCATTCACGGTGGACTGTAAGACCAAAGAAGAAACTCTAGTCAGACTCAATGATACCACCTATATATACAGACCAAACGGCAATTTGTCTAAGGCAAGGAATATGGGAAACTTGTCTGTGGCAAACATTAAGCTAGAAGCATCACCAATGAAGATTAATGAGATTATCTTCAGCAGGGCACATCGTCTGGACTGGGGTGAGTTAAGCAATCATAGAAGTTTAAATCAACTGTTTGCAACACTAGAGAGACAAAGACAAATTCTGAAAGCCATGGGCATGTTGATATCAAAATACGACACTTTAGATAGAAACATAATAGAAAGTAAGGAAGGAATATTGGGTAAATAATTTTTCGCTTTCCTGTTTGGAGGACATGTGGGTAACCCATGGGAGATATATGTCTTTATAGTGTGCATGGTTGTAACTGCTAAGGTGGTGTATACAATTGTTCGATGTTTCCACAGGACACGACAGGGAGGGGGAGTGAAACAGACATTTAATGAGTGGCGTCATATGTTAAGAAAGGATTCAAAAGAATGGGTGGCGAAAGTAAGAAGAACCCAAGACAAGAAACCAAAGACTAAGAGTAGAACTATTATGGTCAGAGCAGAGGACATATAACCAGAGGAACTGGAAAGGTAGGAATCCGCACTGGCACCGACATAGCTGGGCCAATGGTACTTTCTAAAAGAGGGAATAAATACATGATTTGCTTTATTGACCACTTTGCAAAATTCTGTGACATATCAGCCATTCCAGATCAAATGGCAGCAACTGTGGCTTGGGCATTTGTTGGGACATGGATCTGTAGGTATGGCTGCCCGGAGAACTTCTTAACAGATCAAGGAGCAAATTACATGAGTGAACTGATGGGACATGTGAATAGGATCCTGGAGATTAACCAAAAACGGACAACCCCATACCACCCCGCAACAAATGGCATTGCTGAAAGCGTTTGGAAAGTGGCTAAAGGTATGTTGGCTCATTTTGTATCAGAAACGCAAGAAACCTGGGATGAATTTGTACCCAGCATAATGATGGCAATGAACAGCGCTTTTCATGTGTCTATCAATACAAGTCCTGCTTATTTGTTTTTTGGCCGTACATTGAAAACTCCAATAAAGTTACTAATACCACATGCGGACGTATCCGGAGCAGATGGAGGCACGTATGCAGAAAGTATGGGATCAGCTCGTAAGCAGCTCAAGGCTTCGAAAGAAGTCCAAAATTACTATCATGATGGATATTTGGTGCCAGCTAAACTAGATGTGGGAGAGAGGGTATACAAGTTCAATCCAGCAGGTAAGAGAGGTTTGGTTATGAAACTTCTACATCATTGGATTCGGCCCTATTTAGTGACTAAACTTACGGAGCAGAATGCTTGGATTAGGCCTATTTCAGGACATAATGAAGTACCAAGGTGCGTCCATCTTAGCAAGTTGAAAAGGTACAGTGGACCGATATTGTCGCCAGAAGACCAGCAGCTATACAGTGATCAGGAAGAAGATCAACTTCTGGATCCACCGGAGGGTTTTCAGCAGCTGACACCTACAACACAAACATCAGATAAGGTAGAAGATGTGGAGATGTTAAATAAGGATACTGCAATTGGGTTGCCCTCTGTGGAAGCGGGCATTACAGTTGACAAAGAGCTAGATGCTGAAAGGCCAAGGCCAGGTCCGTACAATTTACGCCCATGACATAAGCTTAAGAAGAGATACCCCATGTTTCCATTTGACAGTGATTAAACAGGATCGAGGTATGCTTCACCTTGTTACATGTAGGGTATGTAACATTGTAGGGTGTGGAGGTAACAATTGTAGGGTGTGTAACAATTGTACCTCCACACCCACACTATGGGACAGGAGTGGGTGAAGCCTCCATTGCAAACGTTGGTGGGTAATGATGATGTCACGCCCGCCATGAGACAGTGGGATAGCTAATACATTTTGGAGATTTGATCAATAAGCGGGAGGTACAATTGATTCTTATGGGAACATCTAGACTTCATGGCAAACCCCAACACGAAATCAAGTTATGTTCGAAAGGTCAAATATTAATAGTGGAATGTGTAATGGAAGGGAGTGGACATTGACTACATTAATTCACCAGGTAAATTGTTTTGGATTGTTACGGTCACAAATCACAAATCATTTGATTGGGTGAATTGATCAATTTGTCTGGAAAGATAGTTGATTGAGGTGACAGGAGATCAATCAATTACCTTTCTAAAGAAATTATAAGGGTAACCTTTAGAAGTAATTGAGTTACCAATACAATGTAAATTCAAGGGTACCATCTTCGTGGGGGACAGCAGGGCAAGCCATCTCACAAATCATGAATGAAGTTCAGCATTGCAGATGGTGGTGAATTTCAACATGAGGGAGGAACTAGGTGGTTAGCAAGGCCAGGATGTCTGACATCTGGTAGATGCCAGATGAGTCATATTATGGTGATGGGTATGATTATTATTATGATTATTATTATTATTACTATTATCATTGTCATTATTATTGTTAATACAGTGTATTAACATTATTAGGGTTACGATGGAATAGAGGGGACATAGGGATATCAGCATTATAATTAATGTGGGTGGTGTTGTTACTGCACTACAATTTTACTTTTACTTATGACAATTTTTACTATTGCTACCAATCATAAGGGATTTACCTAGTTGGGAGTCTAGGAGATGGTAATGTTCATGGAATCTCAATGATCAGTGGCAATTAAATGGAATAGGTTATGGTATTGTATTGTACTTACTTTGTGCAGAGTTGCAGTGATCCAGTAGATATGTGAGGTAGTAATAAGTTTCCTTTGTGGGGGCATATTTTCTCCAGTATTGGCAGTGGTAGTAGAATAACTTGGTGACGGGACCAGTATATTCACGTTACGATGGCGGTATAAATCCAAGTAAGCCAAATGTTATTCGATGTGTCAGATGGCATTTTGGTGAGGTTGAGCATTTTTAATTTTTGTTTAGTAGTATGTAGCGGGTGTCGGGTAATAACTGCTGGTAGTAACAGGAATTACGAAATGTTGATTTGGAAAAGGGAGATCAGCTGCCAAATGTAACGGTGTCAACTATCATTTTCAAAATGGAAAACACAGTTGTAAACTGCTAGGCAGCTTCCTCAATCTTCACAAGAAAACTACAGTTACGGTGGTAGTCTATTATTTATTCTGGTAATAGTCTATGAACTGTTAAGTAGTGTCTACAATCCTCAAGTTTAGAGTAACGTGCTAGTAATGCGTGAGTTATATTGTTATGAACTGGTAAGCGTGCTGTGAACCTTCTCATAAGGTAACGGTGTTGGCCTAACTGCGTTAGACCATAAATTGTTAGGAAGGGCGGTTGTATAACTCGATTTATCGCTTAATGTTAGTTACATGTGAGCTAAATGATGGATGGCTTGCCATACAGCAGGAGTGGTTACCGTGGTGCCATAGTTGTCTCAGGGTGGAGGTACTGCTTTGTGAATCGCGGATGTTTCAATCTGACTGTGTTTTAGCTTGGATACTTATGGAGCGAGGAAGGAGGAAACAGTAGATTTAGTGGTGGTAGAGGAAGAAGACGGGGTCGTCTGGGAGCCTGAAACTGATTGGAGAGGATCAGCAGACAGCAGATGGCATAATGAGCAGCGGATGTTAAGAGAAAGGAGTAGGAGTCGCAAGCAGGAAGTGAGCACGGAAAGGAGGAGAGATAGTAGAAAGAGGAAGGTGGTTGCGATGGATAAGATGAGGAGTGAGAAAACGAAGGCGGAGGGCAAGGCTGAGGAGTTGGAATTACGAACGAAAGCGTTAGAGTCAATGAAATGCAGAGAAGACAAATACATGGCACTAGAGAGTGGGATGAGAATGATGAAGGCTAGACAGAATGAGTTGCAACAGGAATTGGATTCACTAAAGAGACGGTTGTTGCTATCAGATGGTGGGGTAATGGCAGAACAGAGAAGAAAGAGGGTTTGTGTGGCATTCAAACCACAGTCAAGAGAGAAGTTGAGCGCACTATAATCGCGACGACAGGGCCAACGCCTGCTGACATGACGGACAGACTACCAGATGGGTAAGAGACATGAGGCAGCATATGTCGACACTGAGTAGGTGGTTCAATTATAGGCCGAACCGACAAACATTACCAAATGCGGCGCAACTATGGGACCATCTACTCGAGTTTTTGATGGTGGACCCATCTACGGATCGTCAGATTACGGCAACCACAGGAACTCGACATGGGCCAGGATGACAGCATGGCAACCAAGCATCGAGGTTGCAGGTTTCCGGTATGAAAGGCATCAGCTGAAAATTGGGTAAATTTACGTTCAATGCCGGGGAGGTGCAAAGGTAGAAATATGCACCACTGGATAAATATAACACTATATAACACAGGCGTTATCAAGGCAATATCTGGAACATTATTCAGCAACAAAACAACTTAGCTGGCACAGAGTAATACGCTGAGAGCCAGACACCACACCTATAGACAAGGTCATTTCCACAAAAATAGCAAAAAATAAGCATCTTGACAGGTGGGAACAATTATATTAGACAGATTAACCTGCACAAGCCTAGGAAGAAGTGGTCAACAATGATTATAAGTTAAGCCTAATCTGGACCGGATACAGATTCGTATCAATGGGTTACAGACAGAAAAAAAGCATATTCAGAACAGAAGATGCCAAATGACAAAACACCGTGGAGGGCACCTCACTACCCAAAACCAAGAACCTTATTCCATCCACTGGCAGATGTTGCAACGCAAAGATCAGGAATTACCTACGTCAATCGAGGGCGAAGCCGGAGAACGATCAGGAAAAAAGGAACCACCAAAATACCATCGGAAATGAGTTAGAAACGATTAAATAAAAATCAGAGTCTGATCTTTAATTATCTGCGGCTTGTGATTAAATTTTGTAGAAAATAATTTGTTCGGGTTTTACTATATAAACTGTGACTATTTTTTAAGACGGCAGATTTTTGTTTATGCCAGAACATTTTAGCACAACAATTTGACGCACAAACTTGACGCTATTTCTTAAAATACCAGACTTTAACTTGAAAGGTACGTAACTTATACGACATAGGTAGCACATTTATATTATATAAGATTTTTGCTAATAATATTTGGGTGCAACTGCATTTAAGTTGAATCGAACATAAGTTTATGAGTACAATTACCCTACTACTTACATTAAAGGGACAAATTATCTGCTAGAGAAATAATATTGAGAGGTACGTTGGTAGTCAGTATTATGGTTAACATGTACCTGGCCTATTGTGTCATCTGTGCATGGGAGGTGGTGAGGCAGCATCTGGGCATGGGAGGTGGTGTGGCAGGGCACAGATGAACATTCACCGACTATCAACAATTCACAGTTTTAGTGTGCACGACACATTACCTGATTACATAACAGAAATTAAATGATACACCTTATGCATTCTACAATGTAATACAAATTCAGTGGCTATCACTCCTCTCTTCTGAGCAAGCGTGACCCACATCACATTGGCAAAGCGTGTTAACCCCTAGTTAGTAGTAAACACCACTTGGAATCGGCCACTTGACTATCATTATGCAACTGTCTTGAAATAATAACTATACCACATTAGTCATAACCTGCCTACTTGAAAAGACAACCACGGCGAGCATGGCTGTATATGGAACCATTAAAGGCATGGCTGTGGCAAGCAACTAGGAGTTAACAATTATGCGGATGGGCACATTAATTACAATTCAGTGTAAACCCAGAGCCCAACAGTTATTTATATAGTGTCTGACTCAGCTGTAAAAGGTGATGGTGAAGCAGGACTCTCAGAGGATCCTTCATCATGAGAGTCCTGCTATATTTTATGCTATCTATATTTTAATTGTACCTCGTTTATAACGTTTGCACCAAATAAATTAATCATCATCCGTATCAAAGATTTCTGTCATGGCAATTGATTTCTCTTTGAGCATGATGTCGTGGTAGCTGCCTGTTCTTTGATGACACAATTCCTTTGTACGCCATGAAGCATGGTAATTTCTGTTTGCTCTGCCAGAATATGACTGTGAAGGAAGACTTCTCCAGAAGCCTTGTCTCCATCATCATGGTCCAGCTCATAGGTAGCCATGGGAAGTTTAGTTTCTTTACCAAATACAAAGGTGTTTATGGTTTTCACACCCATCAAGACAAAAACTGCACCGTCTTTAAATTGCGAAAGGTTGGTGATCGAGACCATGTTCTCCAGCTCCCGATGAGATTTTTGTCTCTCTACATCCACGAATCTCTCCAAAGCTTAATTGTGCGGGAATGGTCTCATAAGCCATGGTTTCAAGGAGTGAGCCGGTCCTCCTGCAAAGGATGGCTTCATTCCCATGTAGATTGCCACCTTGCAAGACGTATGGTCACATTCTTCATAAAGCCTAATCGGTATCATCACTCTTCTACTCTCCCTCTCTCCATCTTTCAGTGTACGAAAATAGAGCAACACACCCGCTTCTCTGTGAATGGTCTCTCTCCTCTCTGCACCAACAATATCCAACACGGTATATAAAGGTAAAGTTCTCACATCAATGTAGTTTTTCAGATTCATCAAACGTTCCACTCCATACTTTCTAAAAAAATAAAATTACAAAAAATTAATAAATATAATCAGAACATATTTTAACTGCAAAACCCAAAGTGAAATATAGGAAAACAACAAATCTCAAAGTGAAATATAGAAAAAATTCCAATAATTCATCCATCTATAAAAAATGTAACAAAAATATAAAAGACATTTTTTTAAAATCATTTATCTATGAAAAATAATTTTTTTGTCTAATCACTCCTTCCTTCGTGAAACATATCAACAAATTCAAATCATTCATTCATAAAAATATAAAAAATTTTGAATCATTTATTTATTCATAAAAAATATAAACAATTTTCAAATCATTCATTCATAAAAATATAAAAAAGTTCGTATCACTCAATTTATTCATGAAAAATGTAAAGAAAGTCACTAAAAAATCTCACCTCGTCTTAGCAGCTAGTTGACGCAATTCATCCCATTCCAAATGTTGATCCGCCTTTCTCTTTCTGGATGTTTGCAAAGGTTTTTCTGCGAGAATTCACCATTTTCTACCACCCTGGGGTTGAAGTGTTGACTGGAGTGTGAACCTCCTTCACCATATCCACATCACGATCTTCATCACTGCTGGTGCGGGAGCTACCCTCACTACCGGTTTCCTTTGCATCCTCCTGAGCCTTGGATTTCATTTTCAGCAACGCCTTTCAAATTCTGACAAAGAGTTGGTGCCTTTGAGTTCCTCCTTGCAAACTTTTGGTGTTAGCACAATTTGACTCATTTTGACTTTTTTTCCTTTCTGCTGGTGTATGAGAAGTGTAAAGGTCAGAATGAAAACTTGACCAAGACGCCTTCTTTTTATCTGAAAAAGTGCCAATTTCATTGACCAATCAAAGTGTGATATTTCCATCAGCCAAAATTTAAAATTAACCAATCATGATAAGTAAAAATTTTGAGATAGTGCTATTGGATTATTTCTTGAGTAACCTTTACGTCCCCTTTTTTCATTGGCCCTTCAACCACCGAGGTGGAAGGGTTAGTCTATGTTTCATAAAAATAGCTTCCAAATCATTCATTCATAAAAAATATAACAAGATTTCGAATCAATTATTTATTCATGAAATTATAAACACTTTCGAATCATTAATTTATTCATGAAAATATACAGAATTTCAAATCATTCCCTCATTCATAAAAAATGTCGAATGATTCATTCATGAAAAAAATAAAAAAGTTTGAATCATTCAGTCATTCATAAAACATATAAAACATTTCGAATCATTCAGACATTCATAAACAATTTCAAATCACTCATTCATTCATGAAAAATATAAAAGATTTTGAATCACTCAATCATTCATGAAAAATATATGAAAATATACATTTCCCAATAAATTACAAAACACGCATTCCTAACATTCACAACATTCCAAACAACATCCTGCACTCCACCCCCACCCACACACCCAACCCTTCCACATTCCTATCGCATCTACCACATCTAGCACATTTCTACCACGTTCCCATATCTTTTCCTATTTTTGTTCAATGCTTCAAACACAAAATCTATTTTTAAAACTAACCGCCAATCTAACACCCACCCACACACCTTCCGCATTCCAAACAGTCTATACTAAATTTAAACAAAAAACATCATCCAACTCGTAAACTCTTAACCTTAAACAATTTACCCCAGAGGTTCAAAACTCATTTTTCGTGACGTCACAAATTATTCAACCTATCAGAAGCCTCCATCATTGAAGACTCACTACCCTTGTGTGATTGGTCAATACTTGAAATACGGACTTCTCATTGGCTAATCAACAGAGGTCAATGAGTGTTTTGGGGGAGTCGAAAGCCCAGACATTACTACTACTACTGCATAGCCATTCCCATGGTGCTCCGTCCAGGTATCCGCTTGCATGATTGAGTCAATATTATTGTTATTGCTGGTTGAAATCGCATAGTTATTTTTGACTTGAAAGCGGGGTACAATGTTTTATCGTTTGTACAGTCTACCCCTATTTTTGGTAAGCCTTTATTGCGACCTATATTATGCTATTGCCATTACCTTTTTGTCTGCCAAAACATTTTAATTTATTTGCTATTACCTTTGTCACAGATCGTGGCTTAACTGAATTGCTAATCTTCATTTCGCTTGGTGTTGGTCTGCATATTGGTTACCAGTTGTATTATTAGATAAAAGGTGCCTTGGAGGTGGAATGGTGAAATATAATATAATATTACTATGTTCGAGTGGTATTGAGGGATGAGGGTGAAGCTAGAAAGGAGTATCAATAATTGGTAAAGACAGTGTTATTGATAGTGAAAGCGGAGGAAGGAAAGTGTTGTCAAATGTTGTCCATGCAGAAACATGAGATATTAGAGAGTTTTAGCATCACGTTTTTAGCTCGACGGCGTCGACGTGGAGGACGGCAACCTCATGAACCGGGTT
>JAOQGN010282021.1:0-16470 GCA_027564295.1 Himantozoum antarcticum | reverse complement strand
TCGTACTCGACATTTGTTCCATTCAACTTATGGTGGCTGTCAAAAATGTTAGTGATGCATGTTGCTATCTCTGTGTGGCGTTGGCTCCTCTACCATGCAATTTGTCTTTGTTATGTCCATGTACACAAGTTGATGCCTGTTGAACATGCATACAATATTGGAGTGATGGGATGATGTACAGGACTCTGTGTGAACTTATGGTGAGATGGTGATTGTGGATGATGTGATCATTATCTAGCCCAGTGGTTGAAGATGTGGAAGGTCTGGGATGGGTGTGTCCAGTGCAAATGCTACGTAGACTACTTCTACAGATCTCAAGTGAGTACTAGATTTTTCAATATAATTATCGTTTGCTTGTAAAAACTTCTGTTATTTTGTAAGAAATTTTTGTGTTTATGTTGTTGTCTTATTATATTTTGTTGAATCTCTCATGTTATGTTGTTCACTCTTTCTTACTATGTTTATTTTTTATTTGTAGATGTATTGCTGAAACTGACTGCAGAACAGAAAAATAAGAGATAATCGATTTATTTGGTTGAGTTTGTTCAAGTTATTTCACCATCAACTGGTGCAATAGATGTTCCATCTATCCAGAACTAGCATGAATATAATTGTGCTGCGTAGATGTTTTGTCAAGGTTCTTCAGCTTCACATCAGCTGAAGGTGCTTAGTGAATGAAGACGAGCAGTGTGGCCTAGGTGGTAGAGTGTCCGAACTATGATAAATTTGTCAGTGGATCATTTCTCGGCCGAATCACTCTGTATGCAGTGGGAGCTGCTACATGTTGGTTGCACCCAGCCTCTGTGGCAATTTATAGGCTGTGCGGAAATTTATAGGTAAATTTGTAGACAATATTTGGTATATATTGTAAGAAACTGCCGAAAACATACCAGTTACACTGTATGAGCAGTTCCAGGGAATTATTCAATTATCCAAGTGATTTGCATTACTAATTGTTACAGTGGTGTTATGAAAGCTGTCAACAGCACCAAAGTTTGTAGGCATCTTTATAGACAGTAATCTTAGATTTAACATAGATGTGAGACAAGTAGACAGAACGTGCCGCTCTCTCTTATATTTTCTACGGAAGTTGCAAGGTCTTGGTGCATGCAAAATAAATTTGAAAGGAATTTTACAACATGTATATTCAACCAATTTTATGTTATTATATCCCTCCCTGGTCCTCACTTATATGTAAGTGAAATATAGACATCTTAGAAAACATTCAGAAGTCGGCCACTAAAATCGTTCTGCCTGACACTGAAATATACACTGCGAGATTAGTGGAGCTACATAACAGCTTGAGACGCTGGAACTTTATTTACAAGCAAGCATCGGCATTTCATTCGCAGTAACAAATCTCATGTGCTTAATTCCCAAATAGCTCGCCATGTTTTCAGAACAGCAGCAAGGAAATCAGCTACCTACAGATTTGCCAACTGCAGAACTGAGAAAATGATGCGCATTTTCTCTAGCATCAAAATGATGAGGTAGTTAGATTAATAACTATTTTTAGATTAGAATTCCTTCACTTGCACACTTTTTGCCAGTATCTAATCTATAGACGATACCTTTTTTTAAACATTTTTTGAGTAAGTGTAAACATGCCAAACACACGGCTATTACTGCCCATAGATGTAATAGCCGCACTGAAGAGGGTGCCTCAATACACATTAGTAGCAGCTGCAATGCTTCAAGATTGATGGCATGGTCACAAGAACAGCATCAGCAGTTTGGGTTAAAGTTATCAAACCTAAACACTCAACATTAATTATAGGATACCTGTACCACCCCAAATCAAAACGTGTCGAAGAGAGCAGAAATACTATTGACTATCTTATCACTACCCTATCCAAGGTTACGTCTCGGTATAAGAATTATCGAGTAATTTTGTGTAGTGACTTTAATCATCTCAGCATGGAAGCAGTGTGTGATGCCTTTAAACCCCAACAAATATTTACTTTTAGCACTCGAGGAGATGCTCATCTAGATAATATTTATTCTGATGTTTGTGAATACTCCAAGCAAACAGTCCAAAAGCTACCTCCTCTGATGGGAAATGAAGACTATCACTGTTGTGTTTACATTCCACCATGCCATATAAAAACACACAACTATTGCTATAAAACTAAAATAATGTTTAGAAAAGACACCACATTAAGATTTACGAAAGAGCTTATAAACACAACTGAACTAAAATCTATTAGGAGCACTATGCAAGGATATACGCGGAAACATTTCAGTAATCATTAACAAATTTATCTGAACAAATCTGCATGATCCGTATCTGGATAAAAAATCCATAGAAGAGAAAACGATATTCCATGGAAAAGTGATCTAACTCCAAGATACGTACGTCGTGACGGAAATCATATATATAAGAAAGCATCCAAATCATATAAATCAAATCATATCATATTAATAATGGTAGTATATATTTATATATTAATATTTCTGGTTCACCCAAACTTAGTCGTGATTCTCCATAATGATGTATTGCGCCTCCACTTTTAGGACCACTATTCCCCAGAAAAGAACAAGGAGAAATATTGAATTTACAAAATTCTAAGAGTGTGTTTGTAGCCGGTGACTTTATAACACTTTATTTCAAACAGTGGCACATTGCTCATGGAGCAACCTTATTCTCTAGTGCATAACAGTAGATTTGTTGTCAATGTTATCACTAGCAATAATTGTCTCCGGAGATGAACTTAAATACCCGTATCGATGTCAAATAAATAATAATTATAAGTAAATAATGAATAAATAAATGGATAATGATATAATTATAAAATGTTTATAATACTATAAAATAATATATTTTAAATATAAATATTGATAAATAATAATGTCATCAATAAATGATACCGTAAAAAAGTTATATTTTTTATATGTGTATGCCCTTCATCATTTTAGGGGGCGTTGCCCATCCGTCCAGCTTTGCTAGGCAAACAAGCTGTAGATTGTAGGGCTTATGCAAAAGCTCTGCATTATGTTGAGGAGGAGTTCCATGAGTACGTTAAAGCTGAGAAAGGGGGCGGTGCTAAGCACTCTGTGGGCACGGGTATGGAGCTTATGGAGAAACTAATCAGGTATACTTCCCATTTCTGTTCCAGAGAAAATTCAGGCTGTAGTTCATTAAACCAAGAGCATTCCAATGATATTCAATAAGTATTTGATATTATAATACATGTAGTTGATAGATAAGATGTTACTGTTAGAAAAATGTTGCGTACTTGTTCAAATTTGTTGTTAATAAAAAATAATTTGATGGTTTAATTACATTATTGTAATAATTAATTTTTCATTAACATCATAATTACAATGGTAACATGGCATCTATTTCATTAATAATGATTCTAAAGTAATGTATTTTATTATTATTGTTGGTGCTTGTTATTGACAATAAAGCCGTAGAAAGTTGAACAAACTGCCATTCATAATTATTTCAATTTATTTGAATCGAATAATTGTACATATAAAAAGGATGAGTTCATCTTATTTGTATGCCGCTTAACGAAAAGTTTCTTCTAGGACTAATGATTCTACTTCATCAGCATTTTCTTTTATTATTGTCATGTCTTGTATTATCAAAATCAGACAGCATTATTAGTGCCTTGTTCAGTCCTGTTCTATGCATCAAATTAGGCTTCATGGAATAGGGAGTACATGTATACCCTCTTCTGTCAATAGCATTATTACCCTGGGACGGAATAGGAATTTGTGAATTAAATATTGTACTTTTGAGGTACATGATTTGGAAAACATAATTTTTATGCAGAGTAATAGATTTTAATATTTAATTTAAGTTTTAGTTTAATATTTTAAGTTTAATTTTAGTCTTTCATCAAGTTACGGCACGGGATGTCGCCCCAGTAATACTTATAAATTTAGTAGTTTAGTAGTAGTAATCCTCTTCTGTACGCTGCTTTGGTAATTAAAAAGTGTTTCATTGCTCGCATTTTTATTGCTATCTCATACTTGTACGACGCAGTGTGAACAACAAGTTGGAGCAGAGTGAGGCTGCGCGTGGAGTGCTGCTGTATGCTAAGAAGAAGACATGCGACAGCACCACATCTAGGGACACGGTGAGCCATCTCCTCAGATTAAATAGCTTGCACTGCTTATATGTATTTATGTATTTATGTGTGTTGTCAGATGTGAGATGTACTTCCTGTTATTAGCACTCCAAATTTGTCTAGTAGTTCCCTAAACATGAATTAGCAGTTTTTAATTTTCAATGGTTTTCTCTAGATAAAGCGAGTACAATTGCTTGACTAGCGTCGCACTTTGAAACATTCACAAAGAACCCCAAAAGTATGCCTTAAACTGACTGCACATGAACCAATTATTACACAAACTTGAATACATACAGTACATCGGTAATACTTATGCTGCTGCTGCCAGAACCTGACACACTGAAATGAGCTTACTAGAACAACTTTGATTAGACAATATATTTTTGTTGAGTGAAGTGCATACAACTTCATATAGCGAGTCTTGACCTTGAAATTGCAAACTATAACTGATCCTTGTCACTTTTCAAAACTATAACATGGCTTGGAACTATTTGTTGTCCGACTGTTTCAGGGTCAGTCTATGCTGCCGGGGGGTAAGATACCGGGACACTTTTATGAGAAGCTGCACCAGTGGGATGAGGCTAAGAGAGTATACGAGGAGGAGCTGATGATTGAGAAGCAGACCCGTACCCAGATCCGAGAGACCCTGAGACCTGAATCTATGAGCCGCCCTCACCGCCGTCGAGACGCTACTCTGGGCAGGATGAGATGCATGGAGGAGTTGGGCGAGTGGTAAGATGGGATGTAACTACTTGTATTTAGTATGCATAAATGATATACCTTGATGGTCGCATTTATTTCCATGCCGAATGGAATGTGATATTATATCTTTACGCATTAAAGGGAAATGCATATGCTGCTGTTGATTCATTTGTCACACAAAACTTTTTTCTTGTCTGCATAGATACAGATAGCTTTGATTATAATTATTATATTTTTTATTCTATTAGAATTCTATTACTTATTACATTTATATGTACATGTAATAAACGACATAATATAACAGCAGTTGCTTTAATGTCTAGTTTTAGTCTTAGTCTTTTAGTTTAATAGTCTAGTTTAATTTTCATTAACTGTCTAGTCTACTAAGTGAGTGCCGGATGCAAGAAAACTGTTAGTAAACCCACAACAAGAAGCACTGGATCACGTTATCATCACATCACCAGCTTTTGGGACTATTTATTATATCATTAGTTTGCTTAAATATACCGTTTAACGGTACTGTTAGACAGAACTTCTAAGTGGTGAACGTAACTTATTACTGCCTGGTCATTGGCACACTACGCAAGCACACTACGCATGCACACTACGCAAGCACACTACGCAAGCACACTACGCAAGCACACTACGCAAGCACACTACGTTGATGTGTTCAGTCTTTCAAACCCAAATCGGTGATTGTACCTTACATTACATGAAGCACTGGATGCCCTTTACAAACACCCTACCAGACTCGGTACTTAAATAAACGAATGAATGCCACGGGATGCGAACCCACAGCTTTGCTATGCAATTGTAAATCTGCCGTCTTAGGACACTCGGCCATCTTATTATTATGACCGTTATTGGAACATATTAGCTAAGACACAGTAATGATCACAACTATCAATGCTTATGGCTGAACCAACTTTTTCACGACTTCGAATTTCTCCTAATATGCAACTTTTAGAGGCAAAGTATATTTACCCTTTGATGAAAACAATGCAACAATAAGACATATATTGGTCATATTTAGGAGTACTATTGGGGAGATACTGGAAGGTGATGATGTTTGCGCTTGGAACCGAGCAAGTGATGAACTAAAGCAAAGCATGTCCAGAATGGCCGCCTCTTCAGCCTGGGGAACTGGTAAAGTATATTTAATGCATGATACCCTACTTCACACTGAACGCAGCAATCTAAGTGTTCGTCTGCTCACTTATGGAATCATGAGGATAACATTATAATATTGTGTTACTGTTTCGCAAGTAATTGTCATTAGGTGTGCCTATTAGCTATAGCACAATTCTATGGATAATATAGGCAGTTAAACAAGCTCACCTATACTGTCATGCTATACCTTTGGTAAAATTATTAATGATATACTGATTGACGATAATATTATGTTCAATAAGCTCTCATCAGTGACATTTTATTCCATCATGGACAGTAGAGTATACATGCATATAGTGCTGTTAATAGCAGATACCCCTGACGGCAACCAATAATGCAACCCAATCTATAATTAGATTATCTATATAGAAATTATAGATTTGGCAGTTGAGGTTTCAGTAACCAATAAAATCCATCATGTTGCGTATACTCTGTTCAATTCTCGGAATCAGGGAGAGTCTAGGAGTTGAACACACTTTCAGTGAAAATTTAATTAATATATTATCTGCATACAATGTATATCACTAAAACATGACATGTATGCTTATTATCATACACAGATGACGTGGAGAGGATGAGTACGTATGTAGACTATATAGCCAGAGATACATTTGATGGACTGTTCTACCGGTCTGTTCTGAAGATCCTACAAGTGAGGCACCTGAAGCAATCCATGAGCAATGACAAAGAGAAGGAGATGAACAAGGCCAGAAATATAACTGACTATTACTCTGAAGCACATGACTATATACACAAGGCCAGGGACCTGCTTAGTACTGAGCTTGCAGCTTTAGCCTCAGAAAGTTACAACAGGTAATGACCAGCACTGAGCTAGCAGATTTAGCCTCAGAAAGTTACAGCAGGTAAACTACTGTCAATGGCATTTAGTGTATATTTGTTCAGTTACCCACCACTATTTTTACTAGTGCTGTGTATCATCAGTACATGTATTTGATCTATTCGGATCATACCCTAAAACACAGGAGGTACCATGTGTTGCAATAATACCGATAGCAGAGTCCCACCTCGGTCTTAATGGAAAAAGGGATAGTATATAATATAGTGTAAAGCTGTCATTGACTCGGTCTCCTGTGGACGTGTTGCTCGATGCATCCCTCTAGATTTAGTTGTCAGTGTCATAAGTGGGAGTATGCTGAGCCATAGGTTACCTCTGCCGCTCTCAAAAATTTGCCTAAGCGACATCATAATTATGTGATGCAGTCATCGTTTAACTTGACTGACAGTTATATTATTACATTTGTGCAATACTGTTTTGTACATTTTTTTTGATTTTGAATGCTGATGTTCACGGTGTTTTGCGTTTTGATTCTACCATTTCATTTTCCTATCACTGTACAAGTATTGTACAGTATTGCTGATAAATTTGTAAATTTTGTCGGCACGGAGTATTTTCTAGTATTTGGTGGTTTTGTGGTATGTGGAACTTATGTGGTTGACTTTGAGGTTTTGTTTATAGGGTAACACATCTTCCCTACTTTCAAATGATGTAGGTAGACTTTTTAAGTTGCAGTGGTACTGTAATTATTGTCATGATATGACCGTTTGTTTGGAAAATTTACTAGTAAATGATAGTATTATGTCAAATACATTTAGGTATATTCAATATTCATGTCTGTATATTTGTGTAGAGCTTATGGGGCAATGGTAAATGTTCAAATGCTGACAGAATTGGAAGAAGTTATACAATACGATCTTGTCGTAGAACAGAGAGACTGTATCAGGTAAGAAATAACTGTTATAGTTTATATTCCCTCCCTCTGTTTGTATTTTACCGTCAAGATAACCATTTTCTATATTTCCATTGCCCATTTGTATAGGTACAATGCACGTGCAGATGCATGCAACACAATGAATTTGAGTGTGCAACTTTGTGTAGATGCTTACTACATATTATAATATGTAGCGATAAAGTATTAAAATTATTTAATACAAAATGAAAATGAAAATATTTCAGCTCATCAACAACTTTTCTATCTTTTAATGAAACGAAACTGCAAAAAAAACCATTGTGCAGATGTCACTCACGCATAGTGAGTAAATATTTCGCAAGGTTTCAACGAAGTTAATAGGCATAGCTAATGTTATTGAGCAGACTGTACCAACGTGATCATAGATGGATTACGGACCTTTGGCAGATGAATCTAACACTGTTGGGCTTCAAGTATCTTGCCTCCAATTAGAAATCCGTCTTACTCCATCTCCACTTTGCCATTTACACTGGGCTACCTTTGACGGATTTCTCTAAAAAGACGAAGCTGGAGACAGAATTACTCTGATGTGAAAGTTTCGTGGTCACATTTTCTAATACAATAAATATTAGCCAATAACTGATTTATGATTGGCTAACCATACCTACATGTATATTTACGCATTTGCATATCGGTGACTGTTATAGTCAGTAATCATTGTGTGTATTTACTATTATTTTAGAGATATGTGGTGGAACAGAATGAATGGCTGCCAGAAGACTGTAACTGATTGGTCTAAACTACTACGCGTACATTCTCTAGTCTTAGAACCACAACATGATACTAAGCCTTGGCTCAAATTTGCTTCACTATGCAGACGAAATGGCAGGCAGGTAGGTTCATAGGCTAGGTTTACAGAAGGGTTTACTCTTATAACAAAAAAATGGATATAATACATTACTAGAATTATACACTAGTGTATATTACTACATGTATATATACTATCTACATAATTATACTATGTTATTGTATACTGTTTGTAGTTGTACTCATACCACATTATATTCACTGAATTTTGATCACTTTTGTAGACTAGAAATTGCATGTGTTGTACAATATTTGTACGGATTCCTAATTTATCAACTTTAAAATTAGAAAGGATGATCTACTCCTAGATTATACTAGCTAGCCACCATCCAAAGAGGTGAACGTCTCTGCTAAAATTACAAATTTAATAATAGTATGTTGTGTGAAGTAGTGTGTATGCTTAATCAATTCCGTGCAACACCGTTCGTTGACTAAACTGCCAACATGGTTGTTTTAATTTTTTTACCTTTTTACCTGCACAGGCGATATCATCCGATATTTTGAAGAAGTTGCAGAATACCAGCTCTGATGTGGGTGAAGTTGTGCAACTAAAGATTCAGATTGCATCCCTGAAGCATGACTGGGAGATTAACAAGGTTTGTACTCCTACTGTCCACTACTGCTGTCCACTGTTAGTAGCAGCCCACAACTGCTGCCCACTACAGTCTACTGTAGCTGAGTGTGCAGTATGCACAATACTACTCGGTGTACATCCTTGTGTTCCATGTGGCATGCCATGATGGAATGGTAGACATGATTTTGTGCACGCACTTTCAATAAGGCTATGTTAAGACTATTATAGAGTTTAAACAATTTCACAATTGTAGATATAGAGTCCAAACCAATGAGGAATATAATTTTATGTAAAGGTTTAAAAAAGATCTGAATTTTGTTTCGGGAGGACCGAAATATTTGTGCCCATTTTCACATTTGTCCTCTGGACCCTTTTACTTTAATCGCCTTTGGAAAGGTTTTGGCATCTCCCAACTCAGGAGAGAAACCGGACTCCTTTGCATCAATGGGCTTTGCATTTTAGTGAGTTTTCTGGTACCATGCCTAGCATAATTCGACTATTGAGTTGTCTCCACCTGGAGTCTTATACTGTCTAAATATCTCTTGTATGCAGCATGACAAGGAAAAAGAGCTGAAGAGGTTGAAGAAGTTTGTTACTAATAATGGTGTTAAGTTATCACAATGCAGAGGTGATGGTAGAAGTCTTCTATCTAAGTAAGTCATTCTGTACTGTTAGCCTGAAACGTACGGGGGGTTGAGTGTATCCAGAATAGATTAGAGGTTTAGCCCGTCGAGAGTCGGAAATAACATATTTAAGCTTACCATCAGGTAGATAGAGATCACACTAAATAAGACCAGCTGTAGGTCATTAGGTAGTGATAAATTTATACACAGTTTGATTCTTCAATGATGTAATTTATTAGTGGATCTCTGCTCACACATCACTTTTATATATTTGTTGTCCATACTTGATTCTTTGATCCACATTAATTATTTTCACATATAAGAACCATTTTCACCTAAGAACCATATATAACAATTTATTAATATCATATCATAAGTTTATTTATACATGCATTGTATATGACAATATAGACTATAGAGTACTAATCACTCACTCACTCACTCACTCACTCACTTAATCAATCAATCAATCAATCAAGCTTGATCCCCGTGAAGCACAATCCCCTTTCCCACAAAAAATAATGGGTTACGAATTGACATCAGAGAATTGTCACAATGTCACAATTTGGAAAAGAAAGTATTCTAATTAGTCTGTATGGATTGTTGGAATTTTGTTCGACTCCAGCATGATTTGATTTTTCTGAAGGTATGCACAACTGCCACACTGGGGCAGTTTACAAGATTTGCTCCTAGAGAATTACAATCAGCCACATTGATACAATTTACATCAAATAGTTGGATTTGTGTTCACTTTGGCAATATTAGACAGACAGAAGACAACTCCTTGATCGCCCAATAAGTTGTCATTTTTGGTTAGTTGGAGTCATTATTCTGTACTTGATTGAAATAGCTGTTGATTCTGTGACTAGGTAATATAAGGTGCTACATTTTCAATTGACCTTGAGGACTATTTTAGTGACCTTCATGTGCACGCTCACTTTGGAAAAATTGTCTGCATAGGTGAAAACGCTAATTTTCTCTAGAATGTTGCTTGAATTCTGCTAAAAGTTCTCAATGACATTTACAGAATTGAACGATTTGCTATATAACTTTATAGGTGCTATCTGATGTTGGGCTCATGGACTGAACTTACATATGGATATACCAGTGAGAAGCTTCCGGAAATACTGGGACATTACAGAGAGGCCTGTAATCGTGATAGCAAGTGGTATAAGGTATGTTGTGTGTGATAGTCTATAGTGCGTAATAGTTGATGGAGTTGGATATATGATTGAAGCCTAGTAGAAATAGGTGTTACTGAATGACAGTCGGCCATAGTGATGGGTAGTGTGTCACTCTTAGCCAGCGATAGTCAGGGATAATTAGTGGTAGTCAGTGAAGCCTCGTATCAGTGATACTCCGCGTTACCTAGTGATACTCCGCGTGACCTAGTGATACTCCGCGTGACCTAGTGATACTCAGTGTTACCTAGTGACACTCAATGTTTCCTGGTGATACTCAGTGTTACTGAGTGTTGGAAGTGATCTGCACATTTGGAAACTACAAAGATATGCCTGTAAATCCAATGTATTCATTTCATACACACATTATGTTACAGGCATGGCATGCGTTTGCTTACACCAGCTTTGAGGCAGTGCTGCTGTATAAGTCAGTGACACAGGGGAGTGGTGACTCATATACTGCAGTACAGAGTGCTGCTGCTGTGCCTAGTAGCAGGGATGTAGACATTGTGAGGTTCTGTGTGGACGCTATAGAAGGCTTCTTTAGATCTATATCTCTATCTGACGGCAACTCTCTACAAGATACCCTCAGGTGAAGACAAATCTTACTTTAGAGACTTCTGTTATTAAGGAGTCAATCTTTTTATGAATGAGTATCATCAATATAATAGACAAAGTAATAATTCACTACAGAATGTACTGAGCAATAATAACCGTAGTTATCTAAAGAGTCATCAAAGGATTAAAACTTTAGGAAGTTGCTGTTAAGGTTGCAAAAAAGGTTGCTGGTATTTGCTACCCTTTGTTCTAAAACAAACAAGGAACTGGCATGCTCTCTCACAAATCTTCTATTGTAATTCTTGAAACTTTCAACTATTTGTCCTAGCGCACCATTTACCATTAGCATTGGTTAAAATCTTACCAAAAAAACGTCTTTGATATAATTGTAGAAAAATCACATATTGAAGGCAATCCTACAGCTTTCAATCTTTCCTCATTTAAGTCAAAAGTATTTATACTAAGATAATACTATACTAAAATATACTTAAGAGCTAAAAATCTGCACAATCTTAATATGGCTACTTGACACCATGTGTAACCTGAGTCGCTAGCATTCATCTTTCGTTGGTAGGGAACTGGAGAAAAACAAGATTTATATCATGAACTCTGATAAAAATCGGCACTAATACTCAAAAATATTGATAGCACTTCAAAACCTAAAGATTTATTTGTTGCCCTGCCATCTTAACTTCCTTAATATGTAAACTGTTTTAGGCTGCTGACTTTATGGTTTGAATATGGTGAGGAAGGGCCGGTGTACGACTCCCTCGTCAAAGGACTGGAGCTTATCAACATAGAGAACTGGTTACAAGTCATACCTCAGCTTATAGCCAGGATTGATACAAACAGACAGAGAGTAGGAAAACTAATACATAAGTTACTCTGTGATATCAGCAAGCATCATCCGCAGGTAGACATTGACACCAATACCAGCTTTACCGCAGGTAGACATTGACACCAATACTAGCTTTACCGCAGGTCAACATTGACACCAATACCAGCTTTACCGCAGGTAGACATTGACACCAATACTAGCTTTACCGCAGGTAGACATTGACACCAATACCAGCTTTACCGCAGGTAGACATTGACACCAATACCAGCTTTACCGCAGGTAGACATTGACACCAATACCAGCTTTACGCCATCTAAGTACATAATTTAATGATCTCGGGTAAATTTTGACATGATTTTGAGAATGGAATAAGCATTAGAGTTTTATCTGGCTAAATAAATTAATAAATTCAAGTTGATGTTGGGTCTTATAATAGAAACTCCATCGACTTTTTCGTTGGATATCAATTGTTCAGTGTACAGTAAAAATTTGGGCCTGACTTTTTGGACGTGGATTCTATAGTTGTTAGGGTACACTGCCAGTTTGTTGTATTTGAATGTCTTCTCAGAAATCAATTGGTAGCGGTAGGGGTAGCTCTATCTGCAAATTACGTACTCAGAAAAGTTTTAACTGCACAAGGTGAAATATTGTTTATTTCCTTGCTCATAACTCTTTTAATGTTACATATATGCACACTGACAGAAGTAAATGACTATTATGTACCATTGACATCGTAGCCCTGGTATTTAGTGATACTTATGCGGAGTTTTTTCACTTCCTGCTCTATGAATTGTGTTGTCTTATAATAAGAATTATTATGGATTTGGGGGACGCATTACTTACATACTTGACCTGTTGGTTTGTTGTTAGGCTCTAATATACCCACTGACAGTAGCTGCAAAGTCCAGTGTAGCACAGCGAAGAGATGCTGCCTTAAGAATACTTGATAACATGAATGAGCACAGCCCACAGCTTGTCAAACAGGCCATGCAGGTAGGTCGATAGTATGTCAAGTCATGCAGGTAAGCCTATATCACGACAGGCCATGTAGGTAGGTATTATGTTATGACAGGCCGTGTATATTATGGCAGGCCATGCAGGTAGGTGGGTCTATACTATGGCAGGCCATGCAGGTAGGTGGGTATATGCTATGACAGACCATTTAGGTAGGTGGGTGTATGCTATGACAGGCGATGTAAGTAAGCCACTCATATTTTGGCAGGCCTTGTAACTACATGTATGTTGTTTTGCAACTCTATGTATTATGTTGTAAATAATACATGTTGTTAGAACCAATGATGTTTTGAATGTATAAGACTAAGAAATAACTAGAGCATGCATTCAGGACTGGGTTTGAATCCACATTTCATTAGATGGCATTTGAACAGGCTACAGGCCTCTCACTGATTTTCAGAGGAGGAGACAATTGCATGTTGAATGAAATTGTTTTATCTTGTCCACCTATATTTATTATCCTTGGCTAAGTGATATGTATGTGCATTGACCAACCATTTAAGAATTTACTTGCACAATTTATGATTCGGTAATTAAAAATTTCCACAGGTTAGTGAAGAGTTGATTCGTGTTGCTATACTGTGGCATGAGTTGTGGCATGAGGGCCTCGAGGAGGCATCCCGACTCTACTTTGGTGACAAAAATGTGAAGGGAATGTTTGAAACCTTGGAACCTCTGCATCAGATGTTAGAGCGAGGACCACAAACACTGAAAGAAATTTCCTTCCAACACGTGAGTTTTCTGATGTGATGTATAAAGTAATGTAATTACTTTAATTAATGTTAATAATTAACTTAAAGTAATGATAGTGTGGGGTGACCATGTTTGAATGTATACTTTCCGTCTTGCGTTGTGTCGCCTTCAGCACAGCATCTGGTTATGGATGGCTTATGCTGATTTTCATTTCTGCATTTTAAAAAATTGCTGTTAATATATTAGACGTTGTTTAGATTGCTTTTAAACATAATTTATTTATTACCTTTCTTTTTGACCTTTGGTAATAACAGATGCACCAAAGACGTATAGAGAGAAAACAACTCCTGACCAATTTAGTGAAATCATTGAACTGGGTCCAAGGTTCTGAACTACACTTGATGATGATTACTATAATATGTCTCAAAATTGAGGGATGATAGCGATGACTAAATTTCAATTTAATAAAATAATAATGAATAGACAAATTCAATTTAATTAATCTTTATTTTTTTACAAAAACTAGTATGTGTGGTAATAAGTTTAATAAGGTCTGTTGTGTATGTGCAGGCATATGGAGTGGAGTTAAATGATGCCTTAGAGTGGTGTAAGAAATACCAGCGGACACACAATGTTAAGGAACTGACTAAAGCGTGGGACTCCTACTACCATGTGTTCAGAAGGATATCAAAGCAGCTTCCTATGGTGAGTGCACTTTACCTCAGTTTATTTATGATGAATGTCTGAGATGATTGTTAGAAGGTGCTAGGATGGCGCCTTGGTTGTATGATGGTGGTTGGCTTTGATTTCCAAGTCAATCTCCAATATTTGCCCACTAAGAATCCTTTTACCTAATTTGTGCGCTTGAAATTCCTCCCTGTATTCTGATCAGCTGGTGAAATACATGTGGTGTACAAGTAAGAATTATTATAATTATAATTGGATACTTGATAAGAAAAATAATAAGATTGTCAGCTTTCATAAATATGTCCTTGTTTAATACCCATACCATATGTTCCATACCCTTGTTTAATTATAGTTTTAAATTTAATTAAGGATGCTCTCTGTGTTTCACGCCAGGCACATTTTGTTTATGTAACTGAACCTCATAAGATATATGAAAGACATAAAACTGTGTTCTAAACCTTTGTTTGCTCATCACTTAATAAAGACGTTCAAATGGATATATAATTAAATTGTGTGCAACTATATGTATAAGGTAACTTTCTGATCTTGTTATAGAAAAAGAAATGGTTCAAATTATAAAGCAATTGGAAAATTTCATAATTCACTGTCAAAAAACAATATTTACTGTTATGTTTGAATTTCTGCGACTTGTTTGAATTGTTGGCGATGTAGGATATAGCTGGCACTTGTATTTGTAGCTGACTTCCCTAGAATTACACTACGTCAGTCCCAAATTGTTGGAGGCTCGAGATTTGGAGTTAGCTGTCCCTGGTACTTATGACACCAAAGAGGTCGTGGGCATACAGCATGTTCACAGTTCACTGCAAGTCATAACTAGCAAACAGAGACCAAGGAAGCTCAGCATTTATGGTAAGAAGATATTAAAATACTATGGATACAAGTGATAGCTGGCTACTTAAATTATGTAATGACAATTTATAGGATGAAGGTCCCGAGCGTATATTTCAATAGATTTGTTTGCTGTTGGTATTTGTGTTGGATAGTAATCCCACAGCTGGTCTAGTTGAGGGAAACCCACCTGGCCTCCAGTATGTTACCTGCTAATCAGAACACAAGGAGTAACTTTAGAGTTAAGAATCTTGCCCAAGAATTTTTAGGGGATGATGTTTTTACTACAGCGAAAATCGAACCAAAGACCTCACCAGTGAGATGCCGAGATCTTGACCCTAAGCACTGTCTGATGGAAAGTTGCAATACCCAATGACTGGTGTCTAAACTTCTAAACGTGCGCCAATAATTATTCCTTCTCACGCAGATTTTGTTATGCGTTTGCAACTTACTACATGTATTTAATTTTTGTATTTTTGATTCGATCCTGGTTTGACGATCCTTATAATTATGTTGCGAGTAAAATTCGTAAAACTTGACAAAACGCTCACTGATTGTACTGCATGGACATATGCTTATGCTGTATCTAACATTTAACAGGTAGCAATGGAAAAGAGTATCAGTTTGTTCTCAAAGGACATGAAGATCTGAGACAAGATGAGAGAGTGATGCAGCTGTTTGGTCTAGTTAACTCTTTACTTCTAGCCAATACAGACACATGCAGACGTAACCTAACGTGAGTATACAATACTAGCTTTATCAGATTACTTTACACAGACATAGACAGTTGTAACCTTATGTGAGTATTGAAGTGTAGAAGGTGCACTCTCGATTCCAGTTGCTACTTGTACTTGATGTTATTGTGACAAGACAGTACACAGAGAATAAGAGGAATATTGGCGGGGCCAACACAGGTATTGAAAGTG
>JAOQGN010282020.1:0-24293 GCA_027564295.1 Himantozoum antarcticum | reverse complement strand
GTTCCTGTGTTGCCGCGACCTTTCCTGTACCGTACCACAGGCATTTCTTGCTGCCAGTCCGGCAAACTAGGTTGCGAATCCGCCTATTACTATGTACAAGCATACATTATTATGTACCACGTAGACATTATTATGTACCACGCATGGTCCATTATGTATGCATTATGTATGCATTATGTATGTATGTATTACGCATGTAATGGCCCATTACGGCCCACAATGTATACTATTTTATTTTAAGCATAAATTATGTAATTTTGAACAACCCCCATGTGTGCGTCTACAGTATACACATAACATTATACACGGTGTATTTTACAAGTATGCCCTCATGTAAGTGTGAATCATGCTTTGTCATATTTGCACAGCCGTATGTGTTTTCTATTGATTAATAACAATGAAGTTATTGTTAAACTCTTTTTCAATAATGCAACCAGCCTAATTATATAACTTTCATGAATGTTTGCCAAGCCGTAGATACTATAATAGAGTCACTATGACATGCACAGTCATGTCAATGTATGGTGCAAGCAATATAGTCATGCTGTGTCACACATATCGCCATATCTTAGCTTTAAATTAAAGACCACACTAGGGTGGGGAGGGTCTTGGTAATCCGCATGGTACTTGAACTATTTGGTAACCAGGTATTTGTTGGTCCGCATGTACAAACTTACAGTGAGAAATGGACAGTTATTAAATGAATGTTTGAGTCAGCGTAGTCATGCTTTTGGTTTGAGGGTAGCACTGTTGCCGTAGATACTATAGAATTACTATGACATGTACAGCCGTCATGTCAGGATATGATGCAAGTAATGCAATCATACGTTGTCATATGTGGCCATATCTTAGCTTTAAATTAAAGATCATGCTATGGTGGGGAGGGTCTTGGTAACCGGTTTGGAACTCGTACTATTATTGGTAATCGGGTATGTTAATAAATCAGCTATTGATTTGGTCCGTATGTTCAGAACTTACACTGGGATGTGAACAGTTCATAAATGAGTGTTTGGAGTTGGGGTGGTCTGGCTTTTGGTTTCAGGGTTTCTCTGTTTCAAATCTACATGAACTGGAAAACGATTCTTTACACTAAATGATGTAGTATTTCGCATTGGAAGCACCAGCCAGCAAACATCGCAATCTACGTGTAATATCGAACAGTACTCACGAGCAAAGAGTCACAATACTAGCTTCAAAGCTTAAGAGGCCCATTAAATAGGGGGCAAAATCACAGCAGTAACAAAAATGTAGCTGTAATGAAATCATGGCCTGGGTACTTAGGCCAGTCATGTGACCAATGACATCACCATAGGGATTTATATCGCATCATAATGAGAGTCATTGGGAAATGTCCAATCTTGAAAATACCGAAAACCATGGTACTTAATATTCCAATTTTTTCTGCATGTCCATCTAGTAAAATGTTTTACTAAACCTTTAATATATATCAGTCTGATTGCATTTGAACGTATTTATTTTTCGGCTAATTTTCAACACTTTGTCTTTTGCTAATTTATGTTTCCATGGTAACGCTAGGGATACATTTTCACCACTTTTGGCTATCTAGTATGAACTTTCATAAAAAACGCAGTGTTTAAAAATAATACATTTTTTGACATTTCTAAATAATTATGTTACACCAAGCGCTGTCTAGCCGATATACCTGTACAAAGCTATACAAAGTTAGATTAATGTATTAAGTGCTGTCTATAATTGTATTACTAGCACACAATAATAGCAATAATAGCAATAATAGCAATAATAGCAATAATAGCAATAATAGCAATAATACAATAATAGCAATAATAGCAATAATAGCAAAGTATATTGTCACATGCGCTTGATGGATTCACCCTTCACAAACACCATCAACTTATCTTTGCAACTATGGTAGTGGCATTTGACAGGTGAGTGAGTGTGCTTGACAGGTGTTTGAATGTCTTTGAGCAAAAGACAAGAAAAATATATAACCTGATGCATTGCCAATTTTCAAATTGACATTATTTATTATTGCCTAATCATAAACAGCGGTACATAAGTTATTTTATTTTATGTATAAATGACGTTTTGGATTTCGAATGAATTTATTTTGCTGGTAAAAATTATTGATAGAACGAAACTGCTACAATGAAAATATCACGATCATTAATATAGCGTAATATGGCATAATATAGCGTAATATGGTAAATATATAATTATTATATACAAATATATGTACATCTACATTGTATGTGTTTGATGAATCTATGTCAACGGATCAATCTGAAAGATGTGAATTTCTGGCCAGCATCAGTACTGGATTCCGAGTTTATAATAAATGATGTTGTGCATATTTAGTTTGCAAGAGTTCACATAACTTGAATGACTGTGAGTAAGTGAATTTCTGCTTGAAACTAATTTAGTTATAGTGTTATTTTATGGGAGTGGAAGTTGTGCTGCTGAATTTTCCTGCAAATGCAATACATTTTTGCAGCCCTCACGGGCTATGTAAGGTTATATCGCTATCTGTATAATTAGCATTGCCTTCATGCATATGTTAGACTCAGTTCTAATATTGCTGGAGTTTTGGTACTCCTCATTGCTGACCAGCAGAGTTTAGAACAGCCCTGACAACTTGTAGCGCTAAATGATTTGCCCTTTCAGGCTTTTCTTTTGCATGGTGTTTGTATGATTTGGTTGTGTGGTGCAGGGGCATCCGTAACAAAAAAATTACTACGCACTTTAGGATTTTACAACCTGCATCTTCAATTTTACATCCTTTCATTTAAAAAAAAATTAATTTAAATCTGCCAAAACCAATGTATACAGTAAACGATTAAGTAGCAATTTTGTGGATGTATCACTAAAATGTTCATATGGAGAGAGTTTTAATGACATGTAGCTAGAATTAGAAAGGTGGGATTTTCACCAGTAGAAAGCCAAGAAATTTCTCTACAAGATGAAACTACACACGGCATCTCACGGGGTTGAGACCCTTCCATATGATCCTGGTGTGATGTGTTTATTCTGCAAGTAAATTTTACTTTCTTTTCTTATCGTTCTTCCATTCTGGTTAAAAATCTAAAAGAACTAGCATAGTGCAGGAAAAGATGTATAAATGCTGAATGTATATAAAATGTAAATATACATCTTCACCCAGAAAAACATCCTTCACTACAGCCGGAAAGTCAAGTGTATTAGTTGTGATCTTCCTAACGTTCTGGTTTGAGGTGTTCCTGATACCACCTACTCTGTCATCATAATTATAAACATGTTGTGACAGCAGGCTGCTCTAAGAAATGTATATTTATGTAGGTTAAAGGTCACTGGCATAGGAAGGGGAGCTGACCTTGATGTTATTAATACGTAATAAAATAATAATACTAAATTATAGGTCAGCATTTACTGTATATCTTCTCTAAAAGTTGCTGGGGTTCATTTGAGGGAGTTTAAAAAACTAGAAATAAATAACGAGGCACGGCAGTGATAAATTTTCCAGTCTATGTCGTTTAGCGAATTGAAAGCTTGTAGATCAGTAGTATCAGAAGAACTGAAAACGAAATCTGCATAAATGTATAATTTAACTTGCGCGCGTGCATTTTTACAGCTTGTAAATGTATCAAATAGAGGGTAGCATATATTCGGAGGCTACAGTAAAACATCAGCTGATTTCACAGCAAGCGTGCAGCAGCGCAATAGTGTAATATAATCTATATTATCAGGTAGCAATGTGCTTTGCAATGTATACAATCCATAAATTAGAATTTACACTTGCAGAGTCATTTAACACAGACATAAGTCACTGGATAGTGTGTTAGTAGTATTAGTTACTAGTAAACTACATAAACTACAGCTGTCTCTTTAGTCTTAACTACAACTATATGCACTCTTATCTACTCTGAGCATTAACATATTTAAGAAAGATTTATAGAACATAGATAGATAGTAAAAGATTGGTTGCGAGTAGTGCCTAGTACGATGCTAGCATGTCGATTAGACAATAATATAGAAGCGTGACAGTCACCAAACGAATATTTTATTTCATAGCTAAAGTCTAAAGATCCTGCTGAACTCACAGGCTGGACCTACATAGAACCTGGGCTTTTGTTCCTCACACGACACTCAAAATCTACAATATATAGAGCCTTTCATTTGTTTACAAGGTTAGTAGCTTAGAAGTAACACTTTGTTGCGTGTTTTTTTGGCTTGATTTAGTTTGTTAAATTTGTACTTACTGCCTATACAGTTGGATTATGATTTATGCCATCATAAGAACACAACTCCGCACGGTTTCTGTGTTTATCTTAAAATTTTACAAAATTGTGCTTTACTTCCATCTAGCAGGGTGGATTTAGGGGGGTGCCCAGCCACTCCTGCCATCCAGTATAGCTAATAACCAAATACATGAACCAATTTTTATGTTGAGCATTTGATAAATTCGATCATAGTAATATTCGGACGACAGCCATTTAATCTTCCATCCATATATTCATAATTAGAAGCATGATTGTTTACAGCGCCTATTGTAAATAGCGTTTTATAAATAAACTTTATTATTATTATTATTATATTGATATACGACATCGAAAATTGTCTTCCCACCGTCCAATATTTATCAATCGACTTCACAACATTGGGGGCAGGGGGCTTGAGCCTATCCCAGAGAAGTGAACGCCTTGGCTATGTGATATATAGTGTGTAGGGTGTGCAATCTCGCAGGCTGTATATGAGATGACAACTCCGATATATATGACTGCTAAAATACAAGAATATGCTGCATTAGCATTATATAGATATATTAGGATTATTATATAATATAGGATATATTGTATTATACGGATTGCATGGATAATTAAAAATAGAAATGACTGCAATGTGCTTCGCTGATTTAAATGAAATTTCTTTCACAATGACAGTGAGTGTCACAGCATAGGTTGCGATAAGAAAGATTGGGGGATTTGTCAACAAACAAAGTTCACCCATTTCCTTAATGCTCTCAGAAGATAAGTTGACATATTTACTAGTTTAGATATTTGTGCTTACATATTGACATTGTTTACATGTTGACAATGTTTACATGTCTAGATTGTGGAGCGCCAAGCATATACATGTAGCTTTTGGATTGCGCTTTATTGTTTGGCTCCCAAACAATAATAAACCAAACAATACTATAATAGTTTGATATTGCAATTATTGTGTTATGATGCTTTTGGATTCCGGATACTGTATTGTTCCCACTTCTCAGCGTATTGCAATATAATGTAAGTTCTAACAATAAGAGGCACAAATTTTGCTCTTCAACCCCTTTTCATTCATTATGTTGTAGATAGTCAAAAATAATATACTGTGTTTTATCTTACATTATATCGTAATCTTTGATTTAGCAAACATAAATCAGCTTCTCCTGCTCCTAGACTCAGAGCACAACACAATATATAGACTGTAGAAGAGAAGGTATGATGGAACCACCTAACGGCAAAGTAGATTACATGAACAAAAGCTACGATCTGGTCTGGAAAAGTAAGCTTTAACATCTGTATTCATTTTGTAATTAGTCAATTTTTGCAGTCACTACGCAGTACAATATTATACTTGGGGGTTGGCCATACTTGAACATATTTAAAGGTCTTTGATGCATTAGAGTGGTTCCAGTATGCCTCTTTCTTTCAGTCGCTAAAACAACGGGCAATTATTGCTCCAGTTAGGGACAGGATTGTACATTTTCAGCTTAGCTGGGTTCTAGATTGTGGATTGGGGTTTGGGGTTGAGGCGAACGCAATTTTTGTGGAGAAGACAACTTCTCCACCTACATTATTTTTCTAGATCACAGGCTATCTCAAAAATAGTCAATCCTGTACTACCTCGGGGAAGAGCAGTCATGGGTCGGTCACAAAGTGATTTGCAAGCGTTTGAGATGCCCTCATTGGAAATACTACTCTTTACCCCCTAAAATAGTAACAAGGGTAAAAGAGTAGTAGTTTCAATGCTCCGCAGCTCCAATATCCTGCACAAGTACCACGTGTTTAACTCATTAGCTCCTGGACGTTAGGGAAGTTTTGCCCATTTTTTTTACTACTTCGTTTCAGATTCTCTTTAAAATGATATTGTTGACCATCCCTTTAGGCGGCTGTCTTGATCAATGATTAGAAATTTTCCAAGTCAAAATCGGAAATTTAATGACAGGGACAACTCCCAGGAGGTTAGGGCTAATTTCCTCACATTTAACAAAACAATTGTTATAGTCGTCGTCACTTGACTACTGACATTGGTATGGCTATCTTATTCTGACTACACAATGACCGTACTGGAGAAGACTTCTAGTTCTTTGATCAAGTTACTTGTTATTAGTGGAGTTTCGGATGACTGACCAGATAGACAAAATACAAGAAACACAGTATTGTTTAGTTTTCGTTTACTTTTATTGAACCAATCACAGACGGAACACTACATGTCTCTGAGCATTAGATAGTGGTGTAGATGTTAGCCCCAGCTCTCAGCAGCGCCTCCCCACTGTTCACCTCCGGGGGCGGGTGCAGACCAGTCCTCTGTGGGAGCAGCTGCTGACCAGTCGTCAAACTGCGCAGGAGCAGCAGGAGCTGCAGCAGCAGCAGCAGGAGCAGGTGCTGCTGCCCCTCCCATGGTTGGTGGTGGAGCCTCAGCAGCCCAATCCTGTACAGGCTCACCCATTTCGGGTCCCCAGTTATCAGTAGATGGTAATGCCTCCTGTGCAGCGTACTGGGCATTCTCCTTAGCTGCCAGCTCCTCTTTCTCAACCTAGCAAGGATATAATAACAGCAACCTGTTACTACTTCGATCAACTGAGGATCAATGTTTGTTATATGAAAATGGTTGTTCTACCTCAGGAAAAGCTGGCATCATTTACTGACAGAAGCATTTGTGGTCAGGCATGACCACGGCTAGCAGCCAGATAAGACGCAAATTACACACATCACTGGCAGTAGTAATCTTCAAGCGGAAATAAAACATCATGTTTTAACTTTGACAATAACTATAACTAGGTATATTAACATTTTAATACGATTGTTCTAGCATACGTATAATTTTACCAACAAACAAGTTGCAATCACATTTCAAACGGATACACTACTTGGGGGAGAAATGAGCCGGTATAGCCAACTGTTTGTGGCTGACCTTTGAGGAGCCAGCTGTGAGAGAAGATAACTCCAAATATAATTAATCTGGTTCATGGAGTCAAATTGTATACTTCTATTATGCTAAGTCGTCATTGGTAAGTGTAATAACATAGGATATAATATAATTTGTACAAATTAAACATTTGCTGGGAAGGAAAGTGATTTTGGTTCACTTGGCAACAACGAATGCCATGAATGTTGTCTTACACCATTATTGAATATTGAAACAGTTATATCTTACAGCACAGCAACACATTCACCTAGACACCTACCTCTTCTGGGTCTCTGTAGAAGTAGAGATCTACCATTACTTCCCATGGCACCTCTCTGGAGATGGTACCTCTCAGTCTAAGCACTTCTCTGGCAAGGAACCACCAAGCTAGACCGATAGCGTGGATGCTCTTGTTGTTTGTGGGTACAGCAATGTCCACAAATCTCAGAGGGGTGTCAGAGTTGCAGAGAGCAATAACTGGGATGTTGACATAAGAAGCTTCTCTCACAGCTTGATGATCGGCTCTTGGGTCAGTGATGACCAGCAGACGGGGCTCGCGGAAGTTTTTCTGAAACAAGACAACGACTGTTAGACTCGCAACAACAACACAAACATTAAAAATTCTTGTGCTTTGATTGGGGTGAAAGAATGCTCAGTTTACCAGGTTATCAGCACAAATGTCAGTTGACAGACAGGTAAAAACATCATCACAGCATTCTTACTATGAACAGGAGGTCGGGAATAATAGTAACAGGTAGTTTACTCTTTACAAAAGTTTGTAAAAAAAGACAAAAAATTAGTAACTTTCATTGCAATCAGATTCTTCACCATTGCATTACCATTTTCTACAAGATTGATTATTGTCAAACTTTTCGTGTAGGCTAGGTTTAAACAGATGTCTAACAATTGTAATGATTAATCAACATAATACTACCCAACTAATAATAAAACATTTCAATTCTGCATCATCAGCAGCATCTATTTATTCTATACAGTCTTATATATGTATATCCAGCTCACCTGGATGTAGTTAGTGAATGTGCCGGGTGTAAATCTACCAGCAATGGCTATTGCACCAGTGGCACTAGCATACTTGAGGATAGCACGCTGGCCATAGGGTCTGGAGGAGACAACAAACACATCAGCGGGATTCTCAATGGCTGCAATAGCTCTAGCAGCTAGTACTAGTTTCTCCCACATCTTGCGCATGTTCATCACATAGACACCTGAGAAAAAAAAAGAGTAACCAGCTATAACCGAGGGCAGTTAAAGAATACAAATACACTCGACTACAAAGGTTCGAAGTGGAAACAGACTGGAGGCGAAATGCCTTTGAGGGCACACTGGAAGCAGCTATAAGCGCTTGACATTATGCGCGCTGTATGTGCGCTATACAACCAAATAGTCCAACTAGCCAATCACCTGGACGTGGCTGGCGAAATATTAAAGTGACCGAGCGCGAACTCGTTGCATACTAGTACGCGACTGACATTTTGCCCTGACGCGTGCCATTTCGCTCGCCTCCAGTCTATTTATACCTTTAGGCTCAGGAAAAGCTGGCATCATTTACTGACAGAAGCATTGGTGGACAGGCGTGGCCACCGCAAACTGCCAAATAAGACGCAAATTACACACATCACTGCCTGGAGAACCAATTATAATCTCAAAAACTTGATAACATTTTGATGGAGACATCATTTCCACTATCAAAATTCAGTTTGGTTTTTTTTTAAAACTCTTTGTTGAGTGAAAACTGGTTTTTGATTCAACATAATATATCCAAATTAGTGGGGGGTGGGTATTTGAATATGATAGACACAATACAGCGAGTCATAAAATTTTTCGATGTGACTTGATTTTCCACTGATTGGATTAGTGATTCAATAACCAATTTATTACCTTTCTTTCCATCCATTACATTTTCCTAATTTATTAACTGTTAAGTGTCATCATTGAAGATGGTCTGGTCTCTTCCGATCAAACATTTGCGATATTACCAATAAGACCAATCAAATTCAAATGATTACTGAGTAATTAGCAATATGACCCATCAAATTCAAAACGAATAAAGCCAAAAAAATAGTAGGATGCATTAAAATGACCCTATACAATTTCCAAGCAGAGCCAAGCTCATGGCATATACATCACTTTGTCATCCTATAATCGAATATGCATCATCTGTTTGGGATGACATTGAAATTATTCATAACAATGCTATCCGATTTGTGAATAATCGAAAAGGAAGAGAGTGTAACTTCAGCACAAGAAGAACTTGGCATCAGCAGGATACAGCAAAAACAATAACAGAATGTCATTACTAATGAAAACACTCTCAAAAGATGAATGCCACAATGCACTATCTTCAGAATAATTATGATGATCTAATGAACGCTAGTGAGACTTCTATGACCACACGCTCAGCAGCAAGAGGAGATCAACAACCAGCAACATCAATATTTGCAGCAGCCAGATCCTACTATGACAGCTTTCTACCTCGCACAGTGAGAAATCTCCAATTCAAACCATCAAAGCAGTAAGTTACTGAAAAATTGTAAAAAAATTACTGAATAATATTATTTTAAAGCAAACTGAGGCACGCCCCTTTCGCCATATCGGTGATCTAGCGTATTCTATATGTATAATCAAAGACGCAAGACGACGTAATGCTTCATGTAATGATCAACTATTTGCTATATATGGTTACTCCTTTTATATACATTTATACGCACCATCTGGTCTACGCTTGTAAACATACTGCTCCATCTGATAATCTGCTTGGGATGTCCCAATGTGAGATCCACAAGCAAGGATTTTTTTCACATCATCCTCTTTCAAACAAAGTGCGTCACAACTTCCTGACATCTTGAACAGCTAGTAATTGGGCAGTTAAGGCAACCAACCTACAAACAGCATATTCAGCAATGTACAACTACTGGAGATATGTATGATGTAGTCAATATCTAATTATAATGTAATGAATTAAAATGTAAAACCAATTGAAAATGAATTGATTTTGAAATTGACATATGAAAATATAAAAAGCATTAAATATTGGCCAATAATAGTGTGGTACTGTTACACCTAAAGTAACTTGTTTCCACCAAGTTTGTCATGGGTTATAGTATGTGCGTACTGCAGAAATTGTCTTTGAATGTCATATTTTTTGTAGAGCTACCTACCGTTACATGTAATGCCACTAGGATATGGACGTTAAAAGGAAGAGATTGGGTTCTCAAGGAATTAATCACGGTGCCTAGGCACCTACATAATCCAATAGAACGGGCGGGGTGCGACAACCGATCGCTTTTGACCCAACGCAATGTCAAGGAGTTATTTGGTTTTTTTTCCAACGTGAGTGATAGCAGTATTGTATTTTATTTGTTTAATTTTAATGACTTTGGTCATATAAACGCATAATATTCAAGATATGTATGTAATTATATTCTTGATGGTGGCTGAAACCTATACTCTTACATCTCCATTCCTCCATTTATTATCACAATCAATGATTCACACGCACTTTGCTATGGGCTCATAAATAATTATAATGATCATATCAATTATCATATTTTTATATTAAAAATTAAATTATTATCATTATATTATATCCATTAATATTAAGTAATATTTTTTATTTGTGGATAATAATTGTAATTAAAATAATCACTAATGATATGATATGATGTGTGATAATGAAAAGCTGATTTTTTTTATTAATCATAATTATTATATTACTTGTTGAGCCTATAAAGTATAACTATATAATTATATTAATACTGAATAAAATGTTATTATTTATGTTTTTCAATTATATTATTATTAGTGTAGGCTAGTAGTATCAAAACATATTTTTCATTTATATTATTTTTTGTTAATGTAAATTAAAGTATTTAAAAATAATAAAAATAATTAATTTTGTAATATCTAACATTAATATTATTTGTAGGCTAATTATATTTCTAAAATTGAATTGATAATGAATACTAAAATTAAAAATAGCCCTATTCATCAGCTATCTCCTTATATATTGCCAGGCCTACTCAATAAAGGGATCATTTCAATATCAACTTTAAAGGTATTAAAGGTAGAGACAGTGTCGCCGAGGCAACTAGACAACTAGACGCAGGAACCATAGGCTGTCTCTACTAATGCAGATTCTGTCAAAGGAGGAGTCCCACGCAGCACTCTCGGCAGACTGTGACGAAATTATTAATGACCGAGCCAGAATGACAATCACAACTCGGGCCGCTGAACGAGGAGAATCAAAGTCAATCCAGACCAATAAACAAATATATCATAATAGTTTCCTGCCTCGTACAATCAGAGACCTGAAAGGATCTGAACAAACATTATAACGAACATTAACAACAGCAATATGCTGTAAATATGCCAGATAAAACATAAATCACACAGAATACATTTAGGAGGCGCGCATTTCTATGCCAGACCGGTGACCTAGCGCGTTCTAAAGAAGCAGAGGTAATACTACATGTCTGCCATTTATACTTCTCATATATAGGCCTACCTAGGATATTGCTAGGTCCTCAAAAATATTTGAGAGCAGATTTCAGACAAAACCAATGCCCGGAACCAAAGCAACAAGAGAACACTGATCTAAAACTTACGATGGAACCTATTGAAGTTATGGCGCTCACTTTCAGTTTTAATGCCATTTTCAGAAGCAAATATCCCTGGAAATATCTTATCACTTTATGAAATAAGTGCCTAGGCCCATCTAGGCACTTCTGGCCTCTTCCAAATAAGTGCCTAGATGCCTCTAGGCAAGCCAAGGCACCACTACACCACTGCAGTTATGTTATTGTATCATTTAATTTCCTTCCTTGTTGATAACTATCGATGGATATGTTCCATCCTCAATAAACAAAATTAAATATCCCAACTTTCAATGATAAGTTTGATGGAATTGATAATGCAACACGTACATCACTAACATTACCACAACAGTAATCGCTTACTATCTATGGATCTGGTCTATCCTCAATTAAATCATTCTCACTACACTACACTCACTTCAATACACCATCGATGAGTAAAGCTTGCAGAAGTACTCCCATCAGTGCATTGATGATGTAGAGTCTTAAGATTCACTCCTCTTTCCTCTTCTTTCCACACTCATAGATATGCTCAAAGGGAATACGACGCCTATTTCAATCTAATATCATTGGAAGGCTCTTTGTTCTCTGAATATACCATGAGTATAGACTGAGATCTCATTTTCAGTGGGACATCTCAATGGCATTCCAAAATACATAGTTATTGCCTCTATTTTGCCTCTATTGTCGATAATCTCCTCGTGCACTTTTATATCACAAATAGCCAAACAGTAATATCTTAGTAATGCCATTGCGATTTCCCACTATAAGTGAGATCTCAATTTATGCTCATGGCATATTCAGTGAACGAAGAGCATTTCAATGATATTAATTTGAAATAGGCGTCACATTCCCTTTAACACTTCAATATTTACAGTTGAATAACCAATCTCTCAACACCATCGATGGTGTACAGTCTTAAGAAACATACTCTTTGCACCATCGATATGATTTACAGTTGCAAAACAGATCTCAGCACCATCGATGGTGTGTGTGCGTGTGTGTGTACACTCTCTCTCTCTCTACACCATCGATACGCTTAATTCTCGAACATACACTCTCTTTACACCATCGATGGTGAGGAGGCGAGGACGAGGGTGCCATCCCGAAGCATCCAGTCCCGATAGCAGCGCGCCTGTCTCTCAACCCTCAGTCCCGTCGAAGCGTCGACTTCTGCCACTTCGAGAGATGCTCAGCAACCAAGTCTTCATCGGAGAGAGAGAAAGAGGTGGTCATCGATGGGCTCAGAAGCATCCGTATGAGGCAAAAGGAGTTGATTTCTTGCACGCTCAACTCGTCAAGTCGTCTCACCAAGTATCCATACGTATACCACTTTGATGCCGAACTAAAGCATCGATGCTGACAGGACAGAACCATCGATGGCTACACTGTGATGACGGGGCAGAAACATCGATGAGGGGGCAGAAGCATCGATCAGGGGGCAGGAGCATAGATGAGGGGCAGCAGCATCGATGAGGGGGCAGCAGCATCGACGAGGGAGCAGGAGCATCAATGAGGGGGCAGAGGGTGTCGATGAGGGGGCAAAAAGCATCGATGAGGGGGCTGTGATTAGGAGCCTTAAAATCCACACAAACCACAAAGGCTGAAAGTAAGGGACGTCCCGTCTTTTTCCAAGGAATTTAGCTACGATTGAGGGGGCAGGCTATACAGTGCCGAATTATCGGCCACCATGTAGCGAATGAGTTAAGTTCCTACTTTACTATATCTGACGGGTCACACTCACCCCACCCCTAATCTAACCAAGATCTAGGGCCACGATATACCAACCACTCTTCGAGTCTTATGCACGATGGAAGCATTAAGCCCCAACTTATACTACTATCATCTCTTTGGAACCTGCAAAATATGACTCGCTGTGTGCACATGAGACGTGACACCAGCGCAATGTGAATTTCAATAATTGCGTTTCATAAAAATATGGAAAATTGTTGGCAAGCTAAAATTTTGGAAATTTGTTGCTACTTTTTCATCTTTTATTAATTAATTTGAATGTTTTATTGCTACGTAATAGAAATTTATCTAGTCATCATATACAAGAAGGCTTCACAAATTAAATTAATTGCATTGCATATGTTTGCACATGCCAAGTACATAAGTAATGGCCAATTTAAATATGGAATGCCATAGTCTTGTCACTCTAATATAGACAGAAAGAATGTCAGCCATACATCTACCGACTATGACTAAAAAACCGCAAATAATCAACTGAGGCTTGAGAGGACGGTATGTAAACGTAGCCCTGCCTCCAGGGCCCACTTGGGGAGGGGTGGCAGGAGGGGTAAGGAAAGGGGAGGGCTTGCCCCTTTCCTTATCCCGCCGGCCACCCCAGGTGGGCTCTGGAGGCAGGGCTAATGTAAACGCTATTAAATACGTGTGAGCATTTCAAGCAATCAAAAATCATAACAACATGTTATGAATTCATAAAAAGGGAAGCTACATGTATTTGAAATATGTATAGATAACAAATTTCTTTACTACCGTGTTAGGTACCATGTATTGTATTTTATTGAATTTTAGTACCACCTGCTATGATATTCTGCATAGCATCAATTTGTTTTTGTTTTTAATGTCGGAGAAAAGCAACAATAGTTCTTTTCCATTTATGCTTTGCAGGAAACAAATATTTGACCTTTTCCCTCCGATTGTTTAACCTTTTGCTACAATAGGTCGGCAGCGGGTGGCAAATACCACGCATTGTTGGCCAATATAACTATAACATCCCTACGCATTGTGGGTCTGCAATAATATAGCTATTACACATCAGTCACGCAAATATGTCCACGCATCAGCAAGCGGAATTGCTGGATACGGTTTATTCACTGCTTCATTTTGAGAGATTCATGTCATTTGTAATTTTTACACTTGGAATTTATATTAGTTCGGAGTTGTACCCTCTTCTGGATTTATGTGTCCAGGAATATAATTCTTATGCGCTGTGGATGCCATGTGCACTAAGATTGTCATGCATATATTGCATTTACATCTTCAGTTGACAATTATTAGAATATTCCTTAAATAATACAGTTTGCTGTGTATGATAATTATTATCACAATTAAAATTAAAAATGTTAATTGTTGGCCTGTGAAGATGATATACTTAGTATTATTCTATGTTAGAGATAGATCATTTGGAGATCATAACAGGATGAGTGTGGAAGATGATTTCGTTCTAGAGGAAGAATAAGTCATTTATTGTTATAGAAAGCACCTGAATAAGGTTCAGTCAAAAGAAATAAGTTATAACATAATTATAATACAAAATATAAAACATTATGCAGCTTTAGCATACCGTAAACACGGCGTGTCATATGATTTGTCTGACGGCACTAAAACTGAATACATTCGTCTGAGAAATTGAGGTACTAAAAGTGTCACGAACATGTCTCTGGTATCACCATGAAATAAATATAAAGGGAATGACTGATATGTTGAAATGATATAGATACTAGAAAACTTCTGGCCCCGGGGGGCTATGAAAGCCAGTCGCTTTAGCTAAGAGTTTTTCTAAAATCTGCGAAAGTTGCTTGTTTTTCTAAAATCTGCAAAAGTTGTTGCTTATTTAACTGATACAAATGTTCTGCTAATGTACAAGTATTTAACAACATGTCTGTAACAGAGTCTGGGTGTCCATTTTTGCTTGGACCATCAGGGAAACTTTGTCTTCTGGTTAGTAAGTTTTTTGTTTCTAATAAATTGGGTACAGGCAAACTGTGCCGCCTGTCCAAAATGTGGGCAACATGAGAGGATTCTATAAAGTCAGGAGTATCGCTGTCTGTAGGCGATGGAATATCGTTGGCACTTTCACTAACAGTAGGTGATGGAATATCGCTAGGAATTTCATCTACAGCTGTTGGTATGTTAAGATGAGTTGGACGAGCTACTGTTGGTTTAGAGTCAATATTTTCTTGCCATTTCTCCCTATTTAGCATGAGATTCGCTAGCTGATCAGACAACATACTGGAAGGGAAGAGGTACTTTTCGAACTCTGTGAATAGTGGCTGTACACAGAAGTCTATAAAGCCTGTCAAGATGAATAAAAGGGTAAGTAACGACATAATATAAGCAGTAGTGGCCATTAATCAATGGGGTAGACAGAGGTTTAGTGGAGTACACAAGCCACAGTTTCCTACTACCAGAGCCTACCAGGTACAATACACATCATTATTTACATTCTGGGAAGTATTTATACTAATAACATAGCCCACACTCATAACACATAACACAGTCTCATTCAGTTTTATATTAATTATCACATGCTGTATGTATAATGAATGGCACATACTAATGAATGACGTACATGCACTTTGCAACAAGTTAGTTGTAATCTCTACCAGCTGGGATCAATATAACCCGAGATAACAATCAGAATAAACTTCTTTAAATTGTGCTTGCTTCGCTGCATATCAGTTATGGATATCTGTGAGATTAAACTAGAGATGACCTCACTTAAGGGCATTATGTCACATGATGTCATTGCTGCCGGTGTACACGTACCTGTCTGTATCCTTGGAATGCCATTGCTGTAGCGGTCACAAAGTGCCGAGATTGGCAGGTTGAGTTCCCTCTCAAAATCTCCTTGTCTAAAGAACTCCTCACATACTTTATCACTCCATGATTTGCATGCTGACCAATGGCGGCAAGGATTAGAGATATCTGCACATTTCAATGCGATCTGTAAACCAAAGAACGTCATTTATATAATTAAAATTTGGCATGCATTCAGATTGGAGGTTTGATTCTTGTTGACAAGAAGATTATTGATGGGCCCGTTGAAAGCACGTACACACACTTTTATGATTTAATAACTTTCAACTAGATTTATCCTGTACACATGGCAGATAAGTGTACCATAAACTGGAGAGTTAAAATTCCTCAGTGGAATCTTGGGGTGTATCAGCTTATGCGATAGAATTCCACAGCAGATTTGTGTACATCAGAAAAATACTAATTAAAACGAGATAAACACAAATTATGACATTAATAATACTTATTGCAGTATGCGGAAATATAAATAGAATCTGAGAACCAATCAAATTAAGGACCACATATGTAAGGTATGCATAACATAGATATTAACTGGAAAAGTGGTAGATCAAACCTACCTGCAATATGAAGTGCCTGTCTTCGTATCTGGCCATATCCAATGTGTCTTCTATTACTCTAGTTTTCAATCTGGCTAGGAAGTCTTGCTGCCTTGTCATGTCTGTGGCTAGGATCATTGACTTCATCTCCATCTCTATTTGAGATCTGACAGCATCCGACAGGTGGTCAAACAGGCCTGTTTCATGTAATACTGCTAATGCTGTTCGCCAGTGATGTTTCTCTAGCACAGCTTTGTTCTACAAAAACAAATTCATAATTTTGGTAATTATCATTAGTGTAATTAACGTTTGAGTAGATATGCAGCTTAAAAGCAATGACTCGTGTAAATTACATTTTCTCATGATAATTAAATATTTTTACATTGTCATCCTGGTCAAATTATCATAATATTATAGACATGCATCTGGGAGATTTAAAATGATATTAGAAAATAATAGATTAGCTTTAATCCTCAGGAGTAAATATGAGAAAATCATTATGATGACGAGTGCCCGTACCTCATAAAGGCTAGCGAGGTGATTGTCAGTAGCCACAAGAAATCCCTGATTCACTCCTGGATGGTCTAGGTCATGGGTAATAGCAGATACCAGGGATATCAGCGTCTCTATGGGTGTCATATGCTTGGCAATCTGTAACGTAACAACATAGTACTTCAATATACATTCTTTAGATATGGAAAATAATTTGATACTAAGCCTAATTACAATAAACACAACTCCAACTGTGTCATAAAACAATATAATTATGATCTTAGCAGAGAAAGATAGATAAGACTAAGAGCCGGGTATATGGGAATGTCAACTCAAAACTTTCCAGATAAATGAGATAACAGAAGTTTTATGGATCATAAAACATTTTAAACTGTTATTGTCAAGAAATATATATAAAACATTTTTTCATTTACTGTATAATGATTTTAAGACCTACCTTTCCCTGTGTGATGTAGCAGTGCATAGCCTGTGTAACATCTGCTGCATGCGTAGCATTGTGGTAAGGGTTGCTCTGGTAGCCTTCCTCAACTAGTGCTGCAAAGTGATAATAAATAGACATTAGGATATAATAGAGCCATGTGGCGCTGTAATGGGAGAAGGAGACATCACTTGGCAATGTTTTTTGATCAAATGACAGAATTTTATGGGTACTAAGCATGGCAATTTGAGGCCATAAGATCAATTTCTTTATAGTTGACTGACCGGGCAATGAACACATTCCTACATTATTGCCTTTCATTATTACATCAGATTATGAGATGCAAGAGATATCTTGTAACTTGTGTCGCCAGATGTTTACTACTGTTTATATCAAGCTGCTCCTATGACTAACTCCTCCAGTTTTTCTTGTTACCAAACTTTTCCAAATGTCAAATTCTTTACTTATTTTTTCCTAATACATCATCATTGAGTTTAGGCTATCGGTGCACGCCACTATGATATTTATATTACTGTACAGTTAGCAGCAGGCAGCTCATGTTTCTATTGTACCCTTGAGCTTTGTTATGACATGATGACAAGGACGAAGAGATGCTTGCTGACTTTACTTACTGGCAAATGTCATCAGCTTAACGACATCTAATTGGAAGTGCTCGATGAGATTATGCTTCTGGAACAATTTAAGGATGACATTGAAGAGTGCACGACCGTTGGATGCTTTCTCCAGTGCAAATACATCAAATGACCAATCAGAGATCTTGGATAGAATGCACTATAAAATGTAAGTCCACAGTATTAGTACCTTATATATATAGATAGAAACAAGGATGTGGAACAGGATATGAATATAATCAATACAATCATGACTATATAATAGGCAAACACCTGTATCAGTAAATCCTAATAAATAGTTTGCTAATCCAATTTTATATTAACAGGTTTTAATCAAATCAAGAATTTGTTATATAGTGACCCTATAGTATAGCAATTAATATAGTGACCACATAAAGGTAAATAGTTAATCCCTTGCTTAGAATAGTTGTAGTAATAAAAAAGGTGAGCTAGGTAATATTACATCATCAAATATTATATTGAAGGTTTGGTTACTCAGTATCCATTGTGACATACCTTAGCCTGTGAGGTATAGAAGTCGTCTAGGAGGCTGCTGCTGTCGCGATGTCCCAGAGATCTCATTCTCTTACACCTCTTAATACTAGTCCTTCTATTCTTTTGTCTCATGCTCTGTGACTTTCCCGACTGCCTATATTGTGTGGCGGTGCTTGCACTGCTTTTATAACATGCTCCACCTAACAAACATAATTAACAAACTTATGTACACTCATGCTTTGATATATTTCTTCCTTGTGAGCGTGACAAGTTTTTGCTTGGAATTTTTGTGTAAAAGAGAGACGTCAGCATGACAAGTTGGGATTTTTAGAAAATTTCTATGAAAACAAAGTTTACTCACATTCATGACTGCTAATAGTCAGCATGCCCGTGGTGCTCAAACCTTTTCTTAAATTACTTAAGCATGTCATTGCCAGTAAAATATGAAGATATATATTTGTCTAACAAAATTCAGAACTACTAAACACTGGTCTCTCCAGGCGTCATAAATCACTCATTAGTACTAATATTCGTCTGTTGGACTGCCGGGGTCTATATCGGTCAATTTGCTTGGCTAATGCATTAGACTAGCTTGCAATAGGCTTCACAGCATGTAAAATCTGCGATTGACCTTTCAACAATGATTAATAACATCATTTTATGTGCTACTGTTAGAAATCCCAAGTGTACGAATGTAGGCATGAATGACGTACTATACATTTATGAAAGCATGTTACATGATATATAAATTACATGATACATTTTTGAGATTTATAGATTTCCAAGATGCAGTCAAATTCCAATCATTCATCAGCAGAATTTGTGAACTTGCCGAAAGTTAACAAATATTTGAAGCATGGTACCATAAGGTGTCATAGTCATTGCTTACTAATTTGAAGACAACAAAATATTTTATTGCTGTGGACTGTGGAGACCATGAAAGAGTTTTCATGGTCATCAAAACAGGTGGAGGTTATAATGTGTGAATTGTTCAAAGAAGTCACAAAGAAAGACCAGCTGCCAGTCGTTAAATCTTGGTGTGAAAGGAATTGGACTTTGATACCACTCAAATTTCAAGTAGCTTTGCACACTTATTGATTGAATTTCTTTAGATAAGAAAATATCTCCAAACATTCTTATCTACTACAATGGAATTTATATAGCCTACTACTACACTACAATTATATAGCCTACTACTACACTACAATTATATAGCCTACTACTACACTCAAGTTTGCAAGAGTGTGGGAAGGAGAATAGTAAATTTGTTTATCAAACGTATAAAACGACACAGACTAGTGAGATTGTATGATGAATTTACAGTTCACGGTAATATTCTTCTATTGTAGCTTTTCTGGACAGAGAGTTCTATTCTATACAGTATTTTCCAAATTCGACCTTGACATTGGTAATCTTATCTATATACAAGTATGTGTATTTGTTTTATTATTACACAACATGAGATTGCACTTAGTTACTTACCCATTTCTATACAGGTAGATTTTGCTAACATATCCAATTCAGTTGGCTTATTAGTGTGTGTATCTGTGTCCACTACAAATGATATATCAAGTGTTCAATTTATAAAATATGGTCATATCTGGTTCAAGTAGAATGAATTGAGTTGTTTGCAGAGCTATTAGCTATCGACTGTCGCTGTAGAGTAGAGTAGAGTAGTTGGAACTTGAACGTTGTCCCTGCTGGGATCACAAGAAGCTGTTACCTCAATTCGACTTTGAGCAAGTGCTGCTATTGTATATATGTGTCTGAATCAGTTAAGGGGTCACTCCAGAGATGCTGAGTTTGTTGGCACACTGCAGCTAGAGTAAAAAGTGCCTGCGCGCTAAGCCAAGGACGTCCTTTGTTGCCATGAATGAACAGAATGATAATAAGTTATTAAATTGACAAAGTTTAATTGTTTCTACAATAGAAATGCAGTTCCTTTGACGTCATACGAATTATTGATCATGAATATTGTCAACCAATAACCTACTAGTTATTATAGTGTATAGTGTAGACTGTAGTAATATGAAAGCAGTTTATTCAATACGTGGTGGAGTATTGTGTGCAAATGTCAGTAAAGTCTTGTATGACTTCTAGATGACACTAGCCCTTAGAATACTAACGTACTAACCCCTTATTTACTTGTTTTAGGCTCGTTGATTGAAGTTAGATTATTATCGTACCTGCTAGACTGTCGTTGCTCATACTCAATGTATTCACCCGTGAAGTGCTTCGTCGTACTGCTACTGGCGTGTTGTAAGGAAACATTCCCATACTATGTGAATTTTAAATCCTTTTACACACTTGACTCTGTTGTGTATATCGATAATGTTCGATACAGTCCGGTATAAATACAGTATAAATTACTGTTGTTGTAGCTTGTAGTTTGGGTAGAGTATATGATATCTAGCCGTAGCTGTGGATAAGCTAATCTAATCGGCACGTCAACGCTGTCTTTCCTCTTATATTGTTCTGATGTTTATACCAACTTTTTTGACTTTTATACCCTTCATACTGTTTATACTTCATACTCAGTAAATACTGTAGAGGAGGCGTGGTTATAGATTAGAAACATCATTATTGCAGTATCAGCCAATAAGCAGTAAGCATGGTTACAGATTACAGACCACCCACGCTGTAACTTACAGACAAATAAAGACCTGGGCAAGACAACTCTCAAGTAATATAATAACAACTCGCTGCTGAGTACAAGAAATAAGAGATGCTGTTTTTCCTTGTTGTTTTATTGGAAGAATAAGTACCATGAGCAATGATTTTGGTGCACAAATACATATTCATACAAGGTACTTAATTTCTGTATTAAGCAGCTCCCAAGTTAAAAGAAACATGGCTTTTCATAAACATATGTAGTTCTATGTGACTTCCTGCATTCACTCATATCTTGTTTTGGTTGAATCATACCCCTAAGTTGAGTCTTATTGAGTGAGATTTATGGCAGAAGAGGAAGGCAAACACGGTAGGCAACTTCCAGACATAAAATAATGAGATAAGCAACCATTACAAACAGCAATAGTTTCTGACACCAAGCAAGTTGATATTTTTGTCATGGATATTTTGAGTATTTTGCTGTCTATTCATCATCGTTATCAGAGGAGTTGACACCCGTGAGGGCTTTCTTTACACACACGTATTGGCCAAAACATGCTTGCCAAATAACTTTAGGTCCAATGAGAGAGATTTGAATTTTGCATTGGGTGGTATACTTAAACTTGTTCAAAAATACTGGAGACTTGGGGGACAAAAGGTATGCCCCAAATCTCAGCTCTCTGACCTATAGCCTACAAACTTTAGCCTGACTATGTGACACTGGTAGAGAGTGCACAAACTGAAGGGAACATATCCTTAAATCAACAACATAAAAACCTCGCAGTGGCACTGGATAATGAAATTTGCATAATATTGCATGTTATGTATAATAATTGAATGAATGAATTGTCAACATCAACACAATCCAGCATCCGCCATACAGTAGTTCAAAGACAGGCTCTACTCAAAGCTTGCAGTAATTATATTGACATATATCATATACAAAACTTTGTTGTAAATGACTATTGGCAGGTTATAATTATATCTTGGTCATGTTTTCTTTCCAGCTAGAATGTCAATAGGGTCTTAAGTGGTGCACATAGCTATATCTCCACCCTACTATTATTGAACGAGGTAGGGCTTACACTCAACCCCTATCTCCAACATTCTTCCTGCATCGTAGAGCTGCAGCTAATGATATGCCTACACACCAGTCCTTAATCAATGGACAACTTTTAATACAATAATCATAAAGTTTATTATATTATTTTCACAAAATAACCATTCATGTGCTTTGTCTGTTCCTATATTTAGCAAAGTTAATACAAAACAACATTAATTTCTAGTGTATTTCTGGTAATCGCACCATCCTACAGGGACATGATATGAAAATATTCCATTGACTGTCAACAAAGTTATTGACATAATATTTTGGTGGGTAGCAGAGCATACAGGGCATGTACACCAGCTATATTTATATTGAAACTGTAATGTTGATACATTAGCATTGCCCAGGAGTGCTAAAAATAATTATCCTATATGGATGTACATGTATTTACCAAAGATACGGAATATGCAGTATCATTATTTTGTTACAATAAGTATATAGTGAAATCATAGGCCTACCAGCAAGTCATTAGCTAGCTTAGCAACAGAAAATAATCATGAGGCATTACATAATTACCCTACACAATTTATTATACCTATTATTAGAAGTTAGCTCACATATTATAGTGCTGCTCCACTACTGCAGTTATAGTGGTATTGAAGCAATATTGTACTGAGAGGTGTGTATGTATTAGTGGTATTGAGGTATTGGAGAGTATTGAGTACTATTTGAAGAGTATTTACTATTTACTATTTATTAACTACTACTATTTACGATTTACTATTACTATTACTATAATTGGGGTATAGATTTACTATATTACTATAATTAAAATATAGACTATTGACCCATTGAGGTATTTGTGCACTTGATGCATTGATTGCCAATTATATGCATACCTAGAGGAAACTTATTTTTCAGTGAGGAAACAAAGATATTTTTATTTAGGTATTGATCAGCACTAATTTGCAATAACCCCATAACTGTAGAATTAAAACAAATTAACCTACAGACTGTTTGTTATCAGCAGTTCATTGACCTGTCTGCTACTAAATACATATCAACTTCACTATACTCTCTGCAGGGAGTGTAGGAAAATAGGAAAGAGAGGCAGCCCTTCCTAATTTCACTCTGGAGAAAGTGAGTGAAATAGGGCAACAACAATACTAGATGTTGACTTCATAGATTTAATAGGATTCATACATTAAATTATAGATCTTCAGATCTCAGACAGCAATTAGCTCACAAATGTAGTATCAAAGCATTCATCCAACAGCTTGCAGAGTGAACTATGACAATGATGATCGTACTGTCGTAATATTATCTACATGTATCTATCATTACAATCTGTAGTTCATCTTTCTATGGTTAAACAAATGTTAAATAATGTTAAAATCAGTTTGTTGTCTCACAAGTGAGAAATATTGTGGCCGAAGCCATTGTGGCCGCCATATACGTCACCAGATTTACTCTCAGTTTAGAGCCGGAAACACTCAGAAAAATTTCGGGTTCACAGTCTTGCCCAGAAGCCCTTGGCATTGATCTCTCGGCGTGTACCCCAATAGCTTGATTCTTCACAAATCAAGTGAAGTGGCACACATGGGAATCGAACTCGGATAACCTGCGTGATGTCCGAGTCTTCATTACATTGAGAATCACTCCTCCCTAGCGGGTGAGTGGTATGTCACAATGTCTGAAGGTAGAGAAGAAAAAGTCAAATCTGTTTTTTTTTATTTT
>JAOQGN010281909.1:0-16496 GCA_027564295.1 Himantozoum antarcticum | reverse complement strand
CAAACCGTAGCTGTATTGATGTGAATAAACGGATCTTAAAAGTTGGCAAAAGAAGCTAGTCCTAAAATTTAATTGCCAAAACTATTTAATATATAATTATACTGTCTGCGATATTTATCCAGTTACTGATCTATTACAGACAAGATTTATCTTTGTGAAACAAATTGTAATGAGTGAGACTGCACTTTGTCATCTTCACACCGCGCCGTGAACAGTGAAGGGTAAAAATTAAAACACTTGATGACAACGATCGCGCCTTTTTTAGTTAATATGACTACAACATCCTGCGGAAAACCAAATATGATGCATTAAGCGGACCTGGTGGATCGTGAAACTAGAAAGGATACGGAGCAGAGAATAAAAAAAGTTCTGCCAAATACAAAACATCTGTCTTTTGATAGAAGAAGCAACTTGTAGTAAACTTAGAAAGAATTCACCACTTCAGCGATAAAAGGCACGTGTAGTATCACGTGATGCAAAACGTAAACAAAGTACAAAAATGCGGACATTCGTACTGTCAAGTACTATAAGAATTAGCTTAGCTTTCAAGTGTCGCTTGGGTTAGTTTTCGAAAATTTACAGTTGAATAAAGTTTTATCGTTATTAATGTGTTAGTATTGTGAAGCATAATGTCTGAAAATACTATATCAGACAAATTTTCGGCGACTAGTGTGGCAGAACTCAAAAAATATTTGCGAGAACGTGGGATAACTACAAATGGCTACCTAAAACCCGCTTTGGTTACTATTGCTTCGGCGGTTGAGAAAATGATGCTACCTATCGACCCTAACTTCGAACGTGATGACGCAGAAAAAAATTTACATGAACGATTAATAATTCATGATGTATGCGTACAAGATCCCTTCACCCTAACAACACAAAACAACTTCATTAACTCGCCTCCATTTGGACTCTTTGATATTTTTAACCACTTGATCTACCACTCGTCTGATTACGATAAACAAGGGCTGGCATCATATAAATCCTACGACGATTATCGCCTCTTTGATGACGGCTACGTAGAATCCTTGTCAACTACATTCGTACAAGAGTGCGGCGTTCACGTATATGTCGGAAAAGTTTGGCCAACAATGCGATCAAAAACACATGACGGGAAGGATTTCTACGAGCTATGGTTCATTCTGGAAGGCAAAGGTCCAAACCGAGGAAGTGTACTCGACGCATTCTGTAAGTGCAAGGGAGGAAGAGATGGTGGCTGCAAGCATTTAGCAGCTTCGATGTATTCTCTGGAGTTCCTTTTAAATAGCCCAGAAAAAGACAGCGTGACAAGTGGTCCCTGTCTATGGCAGAAGAAATCTCGTTCAAGCATCCAACCTTGCGAAGTGAAGGACTTAGACATTTCCAAAAGTAAATATAAATCACCCACTAACAAGAAGATAAAGCGTAATTATACTTGGCTACAACACATTGACCACGATCCCAGGGAAAAACGATTTCGAAAAGCAAAGTCTCACAAAGATATGGTTGAATTTACTACCCGAATGCAAGCTAAAGTCATGGAAGATGAAAACATGCGGCCTGCTGTGTTCCCTCTACTTCGCAAATTATATCTCCCAACAGAACAACCCAATGCAACCACAGACATAATTACTCATGAACAATGTGACCCAGGAGTCGGAATTATGGAAGAGAAGATGAAGCAGTTTGTCACCCAGATGGTTAGCCGAACACCAGAATGTTTTTTGCAGCATCTCACCTTCACTGATGTTGAAATTGAAAAGGTTGAAAGGTCAACTGTTGATCAATGGCAAAGTGCACAGTGGTTCCAACACAAGGTGGGGTTCATAACAGCATCAAAATGCAAAGCTGTTTTCACAAGACAGAAAACACTGAATAGGACGAAGACTTCAGAAGTTACTGTTCTGGCCAAATCAATTGCTGCAAAGCCTGAATCATTAAATTCTGCAAGAAGCATGCCAGAAAATCCTCTTAATCCCAGGGACTGGGGATTGAAAAAGGAAGAAGTGGCACGAAAATGCTACTCATTGGTTGCAGGAAAGCAACACCATAAGTTAAAGCTCTCCCATAAAGGTTTACAGATATGTAAGCAAAAGCCTTTTATGGCAGCTAGTATCGATGATTTGAGAAGTTGTGAATGCGCAAGCAAATGCGGCAATGCTGTGGTGGAATACAAGTGTCCCTGGGCACACAAAACCATCAATCCGAAAGAAGCATTTGTGTCACATGAAGTAGGTGGTGTTTTAATTGGAAATGCCTATACCTTGAGGGAAAAGTCAAGATATTACTACCAGGTGCAGATGCAAATGTTTGTCATGGGTGTCAATTCTTGTGACTTTGTTGTCTGGACAACAAAAGGAATCCACTACACCAACATCATATTTCAACCTTCATTCATGAGTACAGTCTGCATAAATTTGGAGAAATTCTGGTTGACTCAGGTTGCTGAATTGCTGTTAACAAACCAAACAGATGCACTGGCTGTTACTCAAGGTACTGCATGTATGTCACTAGTTGACTAAAATTACCCAATAAATTTCTAGCAGCAGTAGTGATGGTGAAACAACTAGATATTGTGAAATGAAATTTGATTAGTGTGGAATTATTTACAATAGGCTTCAACACCTGCATATACAATAACCATTGTAAACAAATTGTGTCAACATATTCTTTTTTTTGCTTTTAAAGATGTAGCACAGAAAACAGTGATTGCAGAACCGGTCACCATTGAGGCAGATTGCAAAACTGATGGTAATTAAGGAACAGTTATAGTATGCATGATGATAATAGCTTGCATTTTTATAAAATACAGTATGCTAGCAATATTTTATTTCATCTTATGTAATAAAATAATATACCATTGTTAATTATTTATAGACCAGTTTATCACTGTCAACTCCCAGACTGCCGCAGAAGCTCTTTCGACCAGCTTTGAAGTCCATGGTATAGATTTAAGTGAACATGATATTGAAACGCTTGGAGAGAATGCTATGATGAACGATAACATGGCTGCTGTGCTGATGGGGTGAGATAATATATTATAATTAAAAATATATATATAGATCACGTATATAACAAGTGGAAAATACTAAAAATAATTACATATACATATATGCATCTTAAGTAGATTTTTTGGTTTATAATTTTAATTATATAGAGAGTTACAATGTCAGTTTCCAATCATTGATAGCCTTTTTTATTCAATCTTGTGTGGTGAGCAAGATGGAATGCTTTCTTCAAATAAGTAAGTATAGTTTTCTTTACTGTAACCAAAAGTTGATGTTTGTTTAACTAAGTATATAATATATATATGTCCCATACTTTATATTTCAGATTAGAAAGGTTTACCGCAGCTGGAAACTTTTTTAATGTTGACCACCTTTTGCATGAGTTCATTATTGTACCGATTGTACGCAGGTATAAAATTTGTCAATTAACCTATTGCAACATATTATACCTGGTATCATTTTTTACAAAATATCTATTTTTGACATTTTTTATTTTATTATCCTATATGAATTAAGCAATCACTGGCTCCTTGCAATTTTGACACCTTGGTAAGTTTAATTCACCGATCTTTTAGTTCCAGTACGTACAGTAGGAGGCATATATTACATTATTCTGCTAGCTTGATTAAATTATATTTGCATACTGGACACTTACTAGTAACTCAATTTGTTCTACTATTGTATAGGCACATTCTGTAGTTTGATTCATTGACTTGGGATGTGTTTTATAAACAGGTTGAAAGTAACAGGCTAAATGGGTAAATTATAATCTTGATCTTCCATATCATTTCATTGTACCATGAAATGTGATGAAAGTATAGTTATGGTTATATTTTCTATTTTAATAGTTACCTGAAACATCTGTGTTTGTCTAACAATATAGAAAATAAATACTCAAATTTACAAAATGTTGCTTTAAAGGTATATTTCTTAATATTAATTGTTCTGCAACCATTTTCCAAATTCATTTTCAATTATTAAAATAAGTGACACTGTCATGCTGTAACTTTAAATACACACCTGAATCTAAATCCATTAAAAACAAGGTTTAATTTCATTTTTAGGTACCCAGACAGCCATCAAACAGTAATTGTTGTGGGTTTTACATGGTTTTGTTTTTGAAATACTTCCTGAAGGTTAGATTTACAATGTGCTCATTAATGTGTACATGAAAAAACAATAACACAATGATCATGAACTATTTTCTATTATTAGGAGTTAGAGGAATATGAAAACAATCCTAATGAATATGTAGCTAGAGAACATTTATGGTTTTCAACAGAAGAAGCTGAGGAGGAAAGACACAATGCAAAAAGGAATTGGAATACAGTTCATTATTTACAAACAAAGGCTTTTAATACTAGTAGTACCAGTTTTTAAAAAGTTAAGATTTTATGACACAAGGTTGAAGGTTGACCAATGAAGCAACAACTTTAACAATCGAACCAATGTATGCCTTATATGTTAATGGTATGACTCTCCTCAAAATTTGAAAAATCTTTAGCTTTCTTATCATACGTTCGATATGAACTCTCGATGTGGCTATTCTTCGAGTTGATGTAGATGCATAAGATGAAATGTTGCTTTTTGTCATCATAGGCGGAGCCATTAATCGAACACCATGAACAGCCAAAATGTCTTGAATGTTGAATCCCTTATCTGCCATTACTATATCACCTTCCTCAAGGTGATCAAGGAATCCTGATTTCCTTACTATTTCCTTGTCACTAATAGATCCACTGTAGACATGTGAAACAAAGTTAAAATGACATAATGGGGACTGTGACACAAGTACTTTAAAAGTATTGTTTGATTTGTACTGACTATATGTGTTGCGTTGGCTTGATGGTCGAGAGGGGGTATCGATGTAAAGTTCAGTACAATCAATAATTGCACGAAGGTCTTTTAACTTCTGGTAACATTCAGGTCTGACTATACCTTCCATTTCTGATAATGTTGCAAACTTTAACAAAAACTTTAACTCCTTCTCCAGAAATAAGACCCAAGTTATGAATATCTTGCTTCCACTGCTGGCAGATATTCCAAACCAATCGCACAATACTATCAGGGTTGGACAATGGCGTAGACGTATAAGTGTAAATACCAATTGTTCCTTTACTGTTAAGCTTGTACATAACTGTTTTAGCTAAGATAAAAAAATCAGAAATAAGTCAAAGTAGACACCAGGACACTGACCATCTTAATTAGTAAAATTATTATGTTGTATACCTTAATGTATTTTTTGTGTAACTTTTTTGCACTCCTTCGTGTTTTTTTGAATCCCTTCCACATATTTAAGTTAGTTGCTTTTTTCTTGATGGTATCATAAACTAACTCAAGACATCCCTTAGTCAGACCTGTAATAAACAAATACTAAATATTCTTATTTGATCTATTTCATTTTAATAATTGTCAATGATCAAACTAATTATGTTTATTAAATATTTGAGAGTTTAATCAAATGAATAAAACAACATTAAACCTGTATAGTGCAATGTTTTCTTCTCAACTAATTGCATGAATAAGTAACGTCGTAAGTACTTGGCGTCCTTTAAATCCTTATCCGAATAGCCTTTGATATCTTCTGCACAAATGTTGGTCTATGGAGAGGTAAAAGGAGAGCATATATGTATAGCAACATTCATAGTTGGCTACTTGGCTACATATATATTATTACATGGCATTTAATCGCAGGACGTTCTATACATATTTCCGTCTTTATTTGAATTTTTATATTGGGTAAAATTGCTTACTACCTATATAATGTAATAGATTATTTGCTCTACCTGCACATCCTGTTCTTTGGTTAACTGTAAACAATCATTTTCGTTTGTAAATTCGTCACAAGTCATCGGCGGGGATTGTGAGGTACAAGGTACTCGAGACTCTGTGTCAGCCAATGCAACCAACATTTCTGCGGCAGATAATTCCTCGTTTGAATTTTGAACACTGCAAGCACGTTCCGATAATTTCAGCAGGGAAAGCGCAGTCTCTTTCTCGACAGACAATCGACTTCGTTTCTTCGGGGGCTCTATTTTGACTAATCGTCTGCGTTTGCTTTTAAGTCGCGTTGCCTACATTAGTCAAAACAAACGGCCAAGTTCTTATGAAACGCGTAAAAAATTACAGTGAATAAACAAAATTAAATAAACATCTTACCTGTTCTTTACTAATTATTGCGGACACGGGATCTGGATGTTCTAATGTGGGTCCATTCTCTCCGACGAAATGCAAGCTACAAATGTAACTGTCTTTCGAACAGACAAACGAGACGCCACGATGACAAGCTACAATCCATCGTTGTCGCTTATCTGGGAATCTTTTCGGAGCAGGAAAACGAATGAAATGTATAGGATTGCTATTTTTATTTTTGACCATTAAATGAGGGTATCGGGAATCGTTTTTACAAATTCCATAAGCGCATCTTTTAGTGGCAACCATATTTATGGCTCCATTTTCAATGTCCGCATTTTTGTACTTTGTTTACGTTTTGCATCACGTGACACTACACGTGCGTTTTATCGCTGAAGTGGTGAATTGTATCAAGTCGAATTTTGTTAATATAATTTTAATTAGCTTTTGCATGTATAATGAATAAGATTATAGTCTAGTGGAACTCAGTGGCGTGACGAAACATTTGTAGGGGGTCCGGGAACATGCATCTCCTCCAATAATTACAGAGGCATTTGTATTACAAGTTGTCTTAGTAAATTTTTCTGCTTGATTCTAAATGAACGTTTGACAAACTTTGCCCTAAATGAAAAATTAATTCATCCCTCTCAAATTGGATTTATGTCAGGACAGAGGACGGCTGATCATATATTTACTTTGAAAACTTTAATAGTGTGATAAACACCTAAATTTAGTGTGATAAACACCTAAATCAAAGTAGAAACTAAAAAATATATGCATGTTTTGTTGACCTCAAAAAGGCATTTGATTCTTTCTGGCATGATGGACTCTTTTCCAAATTACTCGACAACAAAATTGGTGGAAATTTTTATGGTCTAATAAAAAATCTGTATTCCAAATCTAAATGGGCAGTCAGGCATGGGAAATATAGAACACCATTCTTTTCATACTCCAAAGGAGTCAGGCAAGGTTGTGTCCTCAGTCCACTCCTATTTAACATTTACATCAATGAAATAGTTTCTTTATTTAACAGTACAGCTTCTGATCCTTTCATACTCCCAAATGAAACAAAATTAAGCTGTCTCCTCTGTGCTGATGATTTAGTAATAATATCTCGCTCAAAATATGGTCTTTAAAATAATTCAAACCAACTACATAGTTGGTGTGAGAAATGGATGATGAAAGTTAATTTGAAAAAGACAAAAGTTGTGGTATTCCAGAAAGGTAACAAAAAATCAACTCTTACAACATTTCTAATTGGTGATCAGCCAATCACTAATGCACATGAGTATTGCTACCTTGGAATTAAATTATCATCAAATGGAAAATTCACACTAGCTTGTCAACAACTCAGTGAGAAAGCAATCAATGCCTTCTACACAATACGAAAACACATAGCCTTGAACCTTCTCTCTCCCAAATTAGCTATTAAAGTTTTTGATGGCATAATCACACCCATTCTTTTGTATAACTCGGAAGTGTGGGGGGCTTATGTGAACAATGATTTTAATAAATGGGACAAATTGCCCACAGAAAAAGTTCATCTGAAATTTTGTAAAATATTCCTAGGAGTAAACAGCAAAGCTACTAATATAGCATGTAGAGGGGAACTAGGCAAACTGCCTTTATTAATAAATATCCACAAAAGGATACTTAAATATGTTACACATTTAAACATGCTGCCTGATTCCTCAATTGCTAAACAAGCATTTCTAATCTCTAAATAATTGTACCAAGTAGGAAAAGCATCCTTCTATTTCAATGTAATGTCCTTACTCAAATTCTATAACTGCCCCAATTCTATAGAATCACTTTCCAACCAATCATTGACACAATTATCAAATGATATACATAACAAATATCACAACTTTTGGAAACATAAACTTAACAATTCAAGTAAACTTTCATTCTACTCCAAATTTAAAACTGAAATACAACTGGAAGACTATCTTACGGTAGTAAAAAATTCAATGCAAAAAAAACATCTAACCAAATTTCGCATAAGCAACCATAAACTACTTATAGAATATGGTCGCTATCAAAACATTCCCCGCGACCAACGAATATGCGAATTGTGTGAGACAAATGAAATAGAAGACGAGTATCACTTTGCTTTAACATGCGAGTGTTATAATACCTTGAGATCTTCTTTCTTCGAAAAATTAAATAATGGTTCTTCTAATAATCCTTCTAAAGAGGAACTATTACATAATATTATGTCTTCAATGGATCCAAATATAATTACATTTACTGCGAAATACATCGATTCTTGCTTTGCTGAGAGAGATAATTGCCTTGAGACCAGGTGCACCGATACTTTATAGTAAACTAATACTAAATATATAATTATGTACATGTCAACTACATGCGGGCTTTCCCTTCTGCTTGGGGGGGATGCCTGCAAGCAGGTGATATTAACTCACTGTTGAGTAAGTTCCTATCTTATTCTAACTTGTACTTCAATACAATTACATTGTAATTAGTTTAATTATTATTATTTATATATATCATATTAATGATATAGCGTGTTGGCAGGCATTCTTTTCTAACTTTTAAAAAGGAACATCTGTCACGGGCTATAATATACCTTTTAATTTAATTGCAAATGTAATAATTCCTTCTTTTTTTAATTTTTTATTAATATACTCTAAAATGTAAGCTTTAGCAATACCTTATGTAAATAGGTCATGCCAATAAAGCTATTATTTACCATTACCATTACCTCTCCTCTCCTCTCTAGCAAAAAACATGGCGTCGTTAATTTTCTCTAGCAAAAAACATGGCGTCGCTAATTTTCGGCTAGCCAAAAATGTAGTTTTTTTGCTAAATAATTCGAGTCTACACCGATTGTTTTTTGATAAATTAAACAAGAAGAAAGCTATTTTCAAATAGTAAAAGAATCATTCGCCATCATGTCGAAAAAAGAAGAAAAATACGGAATTATGCCCGGGATGGTCATCACTGTACCCGATTCGAACTTAGCAAGATATCAAGTCGACGAACTTAAAGCAACAAAATCAAGAACAGTGCCATATGAGAAGCTGGATTTTAGCGTTTACAAGTCAACATCAAAATGTGTAGCTTTCGCCACGTCGGCAGAAAGAATCCCTCAATGGACACGTGCTTTCTATATGCGATACTATATCGGTCTTCAAAATCATCCATCTTTGAAGTCACTTTGGGAAGAACAAGATTCATACGATGATTCATCGAAATGCGACAAAGTAATCATCCATTTATCGTTTAATAATGACGGCGCCGAAACGAACATTGTAGCCATATCGATATTTATAAGCACAGGAAGAATCCAAATCCAAGGTCGCTCCTTACACGAATGGGGTAAAACAGAATTTTACTCATTACTCGCTTTGGTAAACTCACAAGACAACAACGCAAATGAAATGTCAACGAACGATCTCGACCGTTTTGTTGAAGAATTGATGATCACTAAGAAAGATGATGTCCAAAGTAACCAAACTCAAATGAAAAAACAGTCATCCCCTCTTCCCAACGAACCCAACGAATGCAACGATGACCCAAATAATAACAGTTGTGAAGATGAATCAATGGCGTCGGTCACCACTGCTACCTCATCAAGAGAGAAGGCCTTTACATTGGTTAAGTCAAGCCTTGCCACCTTAGAGTCCGAATTTGTTTCGTTTAAACATCAAACATTGAAAACTATTGAAGAAATGAAAAACAAACTGCAAACGAAAGATGATGAAATTGACACACTTAAAGAAAGAGTCATAGCCTTAGAGATGCCTAGGACTCAGGATGACAACACGAAGCAAGCATTCAATAATCTAGATAAGAAAATAAATAAACTATCACAACAAATCAATAACCTGAAACAAAACACTGAGAAATCGTCTAGCTCCAGTCCTGATGACAAGGCTAACAAGGCACAGATAAGCGCAGTTAACAGCCAAAATACACAAGACAAGCAAGAGACTAACACCACATGTATTTTCTCTGTACCGACATCTAACCAATTCGATGTATTAGCTACCGAAAGCGATCCAGCAACAGATACAGCACCAGAAATCACCGAAAATAACCCCACAGAATCTCAACAAAAGGTTGAATCTGAAAGTATCTCACAAACCCAGGAAGGGGTCAACACAAATGATCACCAGGAGGCCAACACAGGCACACAAGATAATCATATACCCCAAGAAGAAGCTGAAACCATAATACTATGTGACTCAAATGGTCGATCACTAGACACTAAGCTTTTATGTCCTGGTTCATCATGCAAATACATCAGATGCCCAACCTTATCAAAGGCAAAGGAGATCCTGAATAATGCCAAATTCCAACAGCCTAAAACCCTTATCATCCACACCGGTACAAATGATTTAGAAAAAAAGTCAGATCAAACATTACTATCACAAGCTTCTGAAGTACTTAATCTAGTAACTTCAAAATACCCGGACTGTCGCATACTCATGTCAAGCCTTCTACCAAGAAGTGACTACCTACATCAAAGAATCCAACAACTAAATGACAAACTGAAAAACAAATGCTCCACTAAAACAAATGTCCACTTCATTGAACATGCAAACCTACATCATTCTACAGAAATCTTGTATGACAAGAAGCACCTGAATGATAAAGGAGTCAGATTATTTGCCAGAAATTTGAAGAGCTCTTTTTTTGGCAAAGTTCCTAGTACCGACAGAGTTCCCACTACTGGAAAGAGAAACTATGATCCCCACAAGACACAACATCCATGGTTTCAACATACCCATGCATCAGTTGGAACCAACAATTCAGCAGCCCATTCCAAGTTACCAACACCAACAATATATCCACCACCAATACATCCACCACCAATACATCCACCACCAATGCATCCACTACCAATATACCCACCACCAACTCATGATCCTTGGAACCAACCCCTTGGTACAAATCTTCAGCCTGGCCTAAGAATCCCAGACCGCAGTACTACCAATACCAATCACACCAAGAATGTCCAGCAACAGAAACGATATCCTGTTTTACCTCCACATTTTGTTCAGCTGGTAAATATGCTGCATGGTTTTTTACAGTGAAGTAAGCCAATTTAAGTTGATTATTAATATATTTACCACTCTTCTTGTATGTACTATTGTACATAGTTTACTATTGTACATAGTTTATACAATATAGTTTACTATTGTAAACTATATTATTACTGATCAATCATTTTATAGTTAGATTAGTCTACTAGTATTAATTGCACATACTGTACACATGCACATGTATGTATATATGTGTATGTGTGTGTGTGGAAACTACTTTAATTATTACAATATTGAGTAGATATGATGTATATTATATTGTATATCATATCTCCATACAGTACTGTATGTACAGTTGTCATTATTATTATTATTATTTTTTTTTTAATTATTATTTTTTTTACTGTACATGCAGTACTTAAGTTAATTATCAAAATTCAATCGGTCACTCTCTAATTATTTACAATACTACATCTCATTTGCTGAACATGTATTCTGAGATCTCTATTAGTGCATGGAATATAAATGGGTTAAGTCACAAAACATTGGGTGACAAAATTAAAAACCCTGATTTTTTAGAAAGCATAAAAGATAATGATTTTATTTTCCTGACCGAAACCTGGTCAGATAGATCTTTCTGTATTCCTGGTTTCAAGGCAATATCGACATGCACAGCAAAACCTTTGTGCAATACAAGTTGCCGCAAATCTGGTGGCATAACATTATTATTTAGAACTGAGTATGAAAACATGCTTACTATCATAAAACAAACCAATAATTTTTTATGGTGTAAACTAAGCGGCTCATTAACGATCAGTGGCCGTGATTTATATATTTGTGGTACCTACATTCCACCTGAAAATTCTCGCTACTTTGACAGTGAAATATTTGATCACTTAGAAAATGACATTATACATTTTTCCAAAAAGAGTAACATCATGCTTTTGGGCGACTTTAATGCCAGAACCAGCAGATGTGAAGACTTCGTCTCTAAGGAAGGCGAACATTTTATTGATGATATAACAACATCATCTTTTAATCCAATTAATCGACAAAGCTTTGACAGTGTCACTAACAGCCATGGTAAAAGACTTTTAGAACTATGTAAGAGTTGTAATTTCAGAATATTAAATGGTAGAACACCGGGAGATTCCCTTGGAAAACCAACATTTCATGGAAGAAATGGCACAAGTACAGTTGATTACATTATTTGTGACCAAGAATTATTTCAAACGGTCAATAATTTCATTGTAAAAACCCCAACATACCTATCTGACCATAGTCAAATTGTTACATGGCTAAAAACAAAAAATGCATTTCAAGCACCCACAGATACTAGGGATAAGCATATACCTGATTGCAAAGAGAATCTACCTTCCCAGTTTATTTGGGAAGATAATGCAGCCAGAACATTTATAGAAAATCTAAAATCTCCTCATATTCAACAAAAACTTAGATCATTTGTTAATTCAGAGTTTCCTCCATCGAAAGAAGGTATTAATGATTGTGCTGCTCAGTTTCAAAACATTATACTTGATGCAGCAAAAAAGTCGTTTAAAATAAAAAGAGTTAAACGCAGATCAAAAATCTCAAATGTCACCAATAAAAAATGGTTTGATAAAGAATGCAAACTAAAAAGACACAATGTGAGAAAGTTAGCCAATCAAAAGCATAGAGATCCATTAAACCTTAAGATAAGAAATGACTATCATAACGTTCTTAAAGATTACAAAATATTACTAAAACAAAAGAAAGAAAGCTTTTGTGTGAAAAACATGGCAGAATTAGAGGAGGCTTCTCAGAATGGACCTACCTCATTCTGGAAAAAGCTGAAAAACATGAATGACAGTTATCCTGATGAGCCTGAAGCAACAACAGTATCTAACCAATGCTGGTATTCCCATTTTCAGTCTCTTCACTCAAAACTTAATACTGGATCTCCACAACAAGTTGTAATTAACAACTTGAAAAATAATGATCCAAAGAAAGATCAATATAATTATTTGGATGAACCAATTAACAATGATGATATTTCTAGGGCTGCAAAAAAACTCAAAAACAAGAAATCTGCATACATGGATAAGATAAGAAATGAAATGATAAAACACAGTGTAAACACCCTAATAGAAGGATATAATAAACTCTTCAACCTAATTTTACAAAGTGGAAAGTTTCCAGATCACTGGTGCGAGGGTCTTATAACCCCAATCTTTAAATCGGGTGATAAAAGAGACACCAATAATTACAGAGGCATTTGTATTACAAGTTGTCTTAGTAAATTTTTCTGCTTGATTCTAAATGAACGTTTGACAAACTTTGCCCTAAATGAAAAATTAATTCATCCCTCTCAAATTGGATTTATGTCAGGACAGAGGACGGCTGATCATATATTTACTTTGAAAACTTTAATAGTGTGATAAACACCTAAATTTAGTGTGATAAACACCTAAATCAAAGTAGAAACTAAAAAATATATGCATGTTTTGTTGACCTCAAAAAGGCATTTGATTCTTTCTGGCATGATGGACTCTTTTCCAAATTACTCGACAACAAAATTGGTGGAAATTTTTATGGTCTAATAAAAAATCTGTATTCCAAATCTAAATGGGCAGTCAGGCATGGGAAATATAGAACACCATTCTTTTCATACTCCAAAGGAGTCAGGCAAGGTTGTGTCCTCAGTCCACTCCTATTTAACATTTACATCAATGAAATAGTTTCTTTATTTAACAGTACAGCTTCTGATCCTTTCATACTCCCAAATGAAACAAAATTAAGCTGTCTCCTCTGTGCTGATGATTTAGTAATAATATCTCGCTCAAAATATGGTCTTTAAAATAATTCAAACCAACTACATAGTTGGTGTGAGAAATGGATGATGAAAGTTAATTTGAAAAAGACAAAAGTTGTGGTATTCCAGAAAGGTAACAAAAAATCAACTCTTACAACATTTCTAATTGGTGATCAGCCAATCACTAATGCACATGAGTATTGCTACCTTGGAATTAAATTATCATCAAATGGAAAATTCACACTAGCTTGTCAACAACTCAGTGAGAAAGCAATCAATGCCTTCTACACAATACGAAAACACATAGCCTTGAACCTTCTCTCTCCCAAATTAGCTATTAAAGTTTTTGATGGCATAATCACACCCATTCTTTTGTATAACTCGGAAGTGTGGGGGGCTTATGTGAACAATGATTTTAATAAATGGGACAAATTGCCCACAGAAAAAGTTCATCTGAAATTTTGTAAAATATTCCTAGGAGTAAACAGCAAAGCTACTAATATAGCATGTAGAGGGGAACTAGGCAAACTGCCTTTATTAATAAATATCCACAAAAGGATACTTAAATATGTTACACATTTAAACATGCTGCCTGATTCCTCAATTGCTAAACAAGCATTTCTAATCTCTAAATAATTGTACCAAGTAGGAAAAGCATCCTTCTATTTCAATGTAATGTCCTTACTCAAATTCTATAACTGCCCCAATTCTATAGAATCACTTTCCAACCAATCATTGACACAATTATCAAATGATATACATAACAAATATCACAACTTTTGGAAACATAAACTTAACAATTCAAGTAAACTTTCATTCTACTCCAAATTTAAAACTGAAATACAACTGGAAGACTATCTTACGGTAGTAAAAAATTCAATGCAAAAAAAACATCTAACCAAATTTCGCATAAGCAACCATAAACTACTTATAGAATATGGTCGCTATCAAAACATTCCCCGCGACCAACGAATATGCGAATTGTGTGAGACAAATGAAATAGAAGACGAGTATCACTTTGCTTTAACATGCGAGTGTTACAATACCTTGAGATCTTCTTTCTTCGAAAAATTTAATAATGGTTCTTTTAATAATCCTTCTAAAGAGGAACTATTACATAATATTATGTCTTCAATGGATCCAAATATAATTACATTTATTGCGAAATACATCGATTCTTGCTTTGCTGAGAGAGATAATTGCCTTGAGACCAGGTGCACCGATACTTTAGAGTAAACTAATACTAAATATATAATTATGTACATGTCAACTGCATGCGTGCTTTCCCTTCTGCTTGGGGGGGATGCCTGCAAGAAGGTGATATTAACTCACTGTTGAGTAGTTCCTATCTTATTCTATCTTGTACTTCAATACAATTACATTGTAATTGGTTTAATTATTATTATTTATATATATATCATATTAATGATATAGCGTGTTGGCAGGCATTCTTTTCTAATTTTTAGAAAGGAACATCTGTCACGGGCTATAATATACCTTTTAATTTAATTGCAAATGTAATAATTCCTTCTTTTTTTTATACATATATTCTAAAATGTAAGCTTTAGCAATACCTTATGTAAATAGGTCATACCAATAAAGCTATTATTTACCATTACCTCCCCCACCCATCCGAAAAAAAAAACTTTTAAATTTTGGGTATTAATAATTTTGCATCGGACAATATTTTTCGAGAATCGGATCATTAAAAATCGTGTTTCATTTTTGAGATGTTTGAAAAACCATGCTTGTTCGTGTTTTTTTCTTTTCTAAGTTGCCATTCCATTCCATTCCATTGGGGAATGGTAACTTAGAAAAGACCTGAAAAATAGCACACGATTTTCAAAGACCCGATTCTCGAAAAACAGTATCTTATCTAAATTATTAATACACTCGATTCTCAATATTTTGGTAACGAAATATTTGTCAGAACTAAAGAGGCACGCCAATGTGTTTTAACTATCCAAAAAATAAATCAGTTTCAGAGGTCGCAGAGAATGTTCGCTTTTGCCTATATTATACCAGATACATTCAGCTATATATGTATTTGCAGTATATAATTTCCAACTAGGAACATATACCCTCAAAGTTAATCTTCTTAAATTAAATTAAAATTAGATTAATTTTCTTTGTTTGCTATACCAATGTACCTTCATTAAATATACTAATGCTATGTTTACGCTATACCGTATAGCTCACCGTCGCGACTCGAAAACTACATCGGATAGGCCTTCCCTTTACATTTATAAGAACTCGCTATTTTCAAAACAACTTTTGAAACGAAGAGACGCTGCACCGCCCCGCTTGTGAAAGTAGTACATTTCAGTATAGGATAGCTTTATGTAAACGGCGCCGACACGTATGCGGTATAGTGTAAACGTAGCCTACACATGCAGCTGCAGGATTAACTTAAAGTGACTGGGGATGATCATGACTAAAGATTAACAAAAGGCAGTGCGCGTGCATCCATGTATAAAAAAAATGTTTGAATGTAATGTAATGTAATGTAATAAACTTTATTTACTGAAGGTTAATGCATCTTTACAAATTAAAATGTATTCTACCAGATGGCCTTCA
>JAOQGN010281798.1:0-16501 GCA_027564295.1 Himantozoum antarcticum | reverse complement strand
TGGTCAACCGCTTCTCTCTGATTGGTCGGCATAACCACAAACTCCTCTCCCATTGGATGAAAAAAACGACCTTGAGGGTTTTAGAGAGGACGACGGAGGTCAAGTGGGAGTCGACAGCCCAAACACATACTGCTGATGCTGTTGCTTTACGAAACGTGAACAGGACCATTCAATCTTTGTCACAAATAATATTTTCTTGCCATCAAGAGCTCAGTAGTTTGAAGTGCTTTGAAACATTATAGTATAGTTATCTGTTAGATTTTCCCTTGCTACAACAGCTATTTGAATTCACCATATATAATTTGTTGAACCAGGAGTGTCCATTAATGGACGTTGCGGCTAATTATTCTGGTCAGTAGATCAATAAGTAGAAGTTTTTACGGTCCCCTAAAATATTTATATCTCAAATATAATTAGGGCTATCACCATGGAGTTTGGTTTGTCTAAGAAAACACCCAGCTATCTGTTGATATATGCTGAGATCCATGCAATTATTGTCCAGATTTCCACAGAATGCAATTGATCCATTGAAATAGAAACTGATCCAAATTTTTTTCCGCCCATCCTCTTGAAAAGTCAGCCTATCTCACATTGCACCCTAGCTAGAAATTGAGTTATTCCCCAATGGGCGGGTAACAAATTTGTGCGCACCCTAGTATAACATTACTGTTGAAACTGAGCAAATGTCACATTTAAAGTTTTCATTATTTTCTACAATCCAAGATTTGAGGTAATTTTTTTACAGACGCCAATGTGATACTGTAATACCGTTATGTCACAGTGCCAAATGTATTATGTGCGGAATTTTTCAAAAGACCCAATGGTGAATTGTTGAAGTTTCGAGCTCCACCCCTTCTTACAAAACTCGACAATAAGCAACTAATCTTAATATTTTTACTTCTGTTTATTTTCTATATAATCTATACACAAATTTCAGTGTACACTAATGCATATTTAGCTCTTACTGTCACACATGGAGGTTGGAGATGAGCAGTAGATATATGTGCATTCTGTGCAGAATGTTGCAGACAATCCAACAGTGAGAGTTTCCTATCGATCGGCTCACACACAATAGTAAACATAATCAACCGATCTATAACTTTCATAAACTGTATTGTGAATTTTCCGCCAAATATATTGCTATACTCCGTGGTTAAAGAGTTAGATATGAACAAATCACCTCATTTAGGGGACAATATACTGCTTGGATGCAGTAGTGGGTTTTGAGTATCATCTCCGGGAGATGCTCCGATAGTTGGTGATCTTGCTATCCTTGGCAAAGCTTGGTCAGTGAGAAAGCAGTGTAGGACTGCTGGTGAGTCATAGATAGTGTATTAGGAGTTATGCTCTCATGAAATTGTCTCCCCTACAGTTATTTACATAATCAAGGTACTTGACTTGGTGCAGTGATGGAGTGAGGTTGTGGGTTCTGTCTCACTAGTTGATATATTATTTTATCTCTACAAGCAAAGGTATATCTACAATGTAAAAGGAGTTTAGTATATTATTATTCAGCTCGTACTGCTGTCTTCCAAGGAAACAATCATATATGATACCCCAACTCTATTCTGTGTGGTTCTGTATTTTACCCACACCACAAGTCAAATCGTTTCTTACTGTATCTATTTCGAGTGGCATCTAGCCACCAATTGGTAAAACCTGAATAAAACATTCTAAAAGTACAATCACGTGCAATTGAAAATACAGTACCAATTGGAGGCTAGAGGCCACTCGCAATAGATACAGTAAGAAACGACTTGACTTGTGGTGTGGGTAAAATCCCGAACCACCTGAAGATGATAAAAAATGGAACATTCATAAATATGTGTACACCATTTCAAAACTTACATTAAATTAAATCAAATCATATTGCATTACATAAATTAGCTCAGAATTCCACCGGTATAAATACAAATGAATAATAACACACACAATAAAAATTACAGGTATCTACACGCATAGTTTAAAACAAATCACGCTCTCACAAATTTACTTCATGTACAATCATCGTTAATTGCAAATTATGCACAGAATAAAATATTTAGAAACTAACACAAAATAGAGTTCAGGTATCATATATGAATGTTTCCTTAGAAGACAGCAGTAACAGTTGAATCATATTTACTAAACTCCTTTTACATTGCAGATACTCCTTTGCTTGTACAGATAAAATGAAATATCAACTAGTGAGACAGAACCCCCAACCTCACTCCATCACTCCACCCAGTCAAGTGACTTGATTATGTAACTAACTGTAGGGGAGACAAATTCAGGACAGCATAACTCCTAATACAATTTCATGAGAGCATAACTCCTAAAACATACGGAAGGGTTGAGGTTGACAAAATATCGGTATAGATCTAAGTATTTTGTCAATAATTAGTTGGTCATATAAGCCTCTAATAACATTTAAGTCTGTAGCGTTTGAGCTACTTAGCTGCCTTTTTAGAGATGTCACTTTAGCTTTCAGGAGTGATCGTTGAGATTTTACTCGCTGCACAGCGCCATCTATTGTCTCTGCCATTTGTAGCTGTGGTAGATTTCAGAAATTGGTATTCTGTTGTGAATGTAGGAGTTTATCGAGTTGTTTATTGATGAGAAGTGCAGTTTATTGAAATCTAAGAAACCGTGTTACAGGTGATATAGTGTTCACATGGCAAAATGTGTTCATCTAACGGCTTATGCAAATATTGTAGTAACAAATATCGCCATTTTCTGCTACGTAAGAAGCTAGAATCTAAGGAAAGTGCCAGTAATAATCATGTGAATAAATCATACGGAAACGGTGTGATATTCCCTGTTCAGCAAGTTCAAGTGAAAGGTATTAACACAACTGCTCTATTGATGCATGACAGTGAATCAAACTCGACGTGTATAACCAATGATGCCGTAAGAAGGCTTCATACTAATCGTTTGCAGTCATTCACCCTTGATATCATCGCCATGGGAGGTAATGTGACTGAGGTGCAAACCTATGTGTATGAGGGGGAGTTGGTCACTATGGTTATGTGCATTGTGGTAATACAGACTTATGGAGTGAAGTATATTACAGGTGCCATTGAAGTCCCTAATCTAGCTACTGTAGAATTGTCAAGTTGTTTCCAAAGTTACATATCTCACAGTTCAAGAGAACTTCTACCTCAGTTGATTTATTGGTTGGTCTGTAAAATCAGGATATCCTTCAAGATTGAGTCGTGGCCAGGTCAAGCAAGAACTTACATGTGGTAGAGTCTGTGTTTGGCTTACTGTTACAAGGTTACTTCGATCCTACAGAAACTAGCATTGATATGTCTTGTCCTATTAAATATCGCTTTGTGGTTGGTGAGGATAGTAGTTCATAGGGTCAAGATCACAAGGAATTCCACGGTACCAACCTCTCAAGAATGTCTGTCAGTGAAGTTGACACCTTCATTAAAGGAGATGAGCTGAGTACAGAGGTAGTCCCAAAGTGTGGTTCTTGTGAAACTCTAAGTGCCCGATTACTGGTCATACCTTTGCATTCCGAGAAGAGCAATAATTATCCATGATACGGTCTAATCTGATTTATGATAGGGACACTCGGAGTTGGGTAACGAGCTTTCCATGGCTCATCGACACGACTAGCTTGCCTAATAACTACACATCAGCAATGGCTACCCTCAGAAACACTGAAAGAATGCTCAGGAAAGATGAGACCTGAGGTGAAAAATACCACAACCAGATTGTCGATATGGTCGAACGCAAGGTGGCTAGGCGTCTCAATAAGCAGGAACTTCAATACTGGAGTGGTGCTGTATTTCAACTGTCACACCTACCTGTTCAGAACCCTAAGTCATTATCCACACCCGTTCATATTGTGTCTAATAGAAGTCAGGTCTTTAAAGGTTACTCATTGAATAGATCATCGGCTACGGGTTCAGACTCTTATCCGAGGAATCTCCTGGGTGTGCTCCTTGGATGGAGAGAGTGATCTGTGGCCGTAGTGGTAGACATCAGGAAGATGTATAACTCTGTTTATATTGAGCCAGTAGAGCAACGTTGTCGCAGGTTCCTCTGGAGAGGTTTCGATGAGAGTAGGGAGCCAGATTCCCACATCATTATCAGGGTAAATTACGGGGGACAAGCATGCAGATACAATTAGCACTGAGGCAATTTATCTGACAGCTGAAATGTTCGAAGATGAATATCCGGAAGTCACCGAGTTACTTAAGTGTTCCACCTATGTTGATGATATAATTACCTTGATGGACAATCCAGAAGAGGCTTATAGACTTGGAAGCAATACAGACATTGTGTTACAGGCTGCAGGGCTCAATGTCAAGGCATGATTGTTTGGTAGTGATTCCTCTGCTCAAGGTCAACCTCAGAGTTCTGATGAGTCATTGCTCGATTCAAAGCTCACAAGGGTACTAGGAGTCTCATGGCTTGCATCAGAAGATGTGATCACTTTTAGTCCATTTCTCAACTTCTCTCCTAAGAAGAGAGAAGTTCACACAGAGAGTGATCTAACACTTGAGCAGATACTCCATGCCATACCAATAATTCTAACCTGAAGGATATTCCATGAGCAAACCATGCGTATTTATGATCCATTTCGTATAGTATCTTCTTTCACTCTCCGTGCTAAGTCTCTTCTCCGGCAGACCTGGTCTTTAAAGCTATTTTGGGATAAGTGTTTACCGGAGAATTTGAGACAGCAGTGGATGTTGTCCTTCTCTCGGAAGTTTGGATTATCTTCTCTCAAGTATGATCGTTGTTTTCAGACTCCATATGCTGACGGTAAACCAACACTGATGAGTCTAATGGATGGCAGTGATACTGCATATGGGTTCACGGCCTATGATCGGTGGGAGCTTACCGATGGGTCATATTGGAGTAGATTAGTTCTAGCTAAATGTGGAATCACTCCAATACACAAGATGACCACTCTTCAAATGGAGTTGAATGGTGCGGTCTTGTCTAAGCATGGTCGAAAGGTCACTGAGAATGAGATGAGGCTGGAGTTTGATCAAGTGTCCCATTAAGTTGACAGTCAGACTGCCCTGAACATGACTAATAAAGTTTTTACAGCGTTCAAATTATATGACGGAGTGAGGATGGGGGAGATCCAAATGGCTACTCATGGTGACATGTCACAGTGGAAGTGGATTAGCGGGACTAGCAATATATCTGATTGGCTGACAAGGGATAAGGGCCCAACAGAGATAGGTCCTCAGTCTGAATGGTGGCTTGGTCCCGCATTCCTCTCAGTACCGTTCGACTCATGGGACATTAAGTCTTATGAGTTATGGGGCACTCCTATTCCTGCTGAGAAAACAGTAAAAGTGACAGCAGCTCTAGCTCGGGGGCAAGAGACATCTGCATCGATCGACTTCAGTGTATTTAGTTCTGGAAGGGGCGTTATCTGGACTCTGGCTAGAATTGTCAATATTCTCAGAATGGAGTCGTTCAAGGGAGGTTAAACGATTGCTACCACTCCTTCTGTATTACAGGAGGCTTCTGACTTCTTAGCCAAAATGATTCGGGCTCCTATGAAGGGTGATCTCATCAGGAATAAAGGGAAATACCATCAGCTTCATCCAGTCAGGAGCGATGAACGGATATGGATCATAGGAAGTAGACTCCAATCCAATGTAAAATCCACTTAGTTCTAGTCCACAGGCTCTGTTGCCGTCTGAGCACCGTTTCAAACATATTTTGATAAATTATTCTCACAGGGAATGCAGTCATGGAGGGTGAAACAGCACTCTGTGTCGATTCAGATGTTTTTATTGGACTACTCAGGGAAATGTCCTTGCTAACAGATCTAGAAATGAGTGTCATATGTGTAAGTTGAGATCTCCACGTTTCCTAGAAGAGAAAATGGAGAGCTACCCCTGGAATGCCTCAAGTCTACTCCCCCATTCACCAATGTAATAGCAGATTTATTTTGATCCTACTCTATCAAGGGAGAGATTCAGAAGAGGGTGACAGGCAAATGTCATGAAGTGATATTCGCAGACTCACTCTCTCGTGGTGTCCATATTGAAGGTATGTTCAGGTATCATACTAAGTCATTCTTATCTGCTCTAACTAGATTCGTAAGCATGATAGTTTGGCCCAAACAGCTGTTCTCTGATCCAGGATCGCAACTCATCGGCGCTAGCAATGAACTCAAACCCATCTGGTTTAATGTAGATAACGTGATATGTGTAAAGGGGGGGGGGGGGCAAAAATGGTACAGAGTGGTGCTTTGGTCCAGCTGACAGCCCCTGGCATCAAGGTGCAGTGAAGTCATTGGTGAAGAGTGCTAAACGATGTATTAATTTTTTCATTGCTGATAGTAGAGTTTCTGCTTCAGAGTTTCTCATTATAATTAAGCTCTCAAATATCCAATCCGTTGAATGAACGTCAGATAGGGTTATTGCCTGGTGATGATTCATATGCTAATGTATTGACTCCGAACTGTCTGTTGCTTGGTCGACCAGTAGCTGCTCAGCCTAGTACCTGTTATGCTTCTTCGAGTTATCGAGCTAACATGTCAGAGTCAGATACCATTTTGTCTGCGTTTTGGAAGTGATGGGTTGACTTGTATGCTCTAATGATGATGCAACACTCACAGTGGCACACAGGCAGCAAGAGAGGCCTTTGCTTCAGGGATATAGTTGCTGTAACAGGTTCAAGCTCCCTCCGAGGTCATTATTCCATAGCTAAAGCTTCTCAAGTTTTTCCAGGAATAGATGGTAAGGTCACGAGAATGGGTTTGGAGTACAAGAGTTTCAAAACTGGATCGGATGTGAGTGACTGCTCTGGATGTAAGCCTGTCAGAATTACTCCTTCCATTCAGAGGCTGGCATTGTTGGTTCCTGTTGGTCAGTAGTCACTGCTTGTGGTATTCGGCACCAGGTTGGACAGTCAGTTTTCTCTAACCTCTCACACTCTAACTGTTCTCTAAATTTTTGCACGTAGTAGACTTGACAGCGCCCTTCGGGCAGCGTGATTCATTCGCAAGATTACCCTAACCTCATCATAGCCGTAATTATTTATCACTAATTATTGACAATATACTTAGATCTATACCAATATTGTGTCAGCCTCAACCCCTCCAATGTATTAGGAGTCATGCTCGCATGCAATTGTCACCCCTACCGTTATTTACATAGTCAAGGTACTTGACTTGGTGGAGTGATGGAGTGAGGTTGTGGGTTCTGTCTCACTAGTTGATATATTATTTTACCTCTACATGCAAAGGTATACCTGCAATGTAAAAGTAGTTAGTATATTATTCAACTCTTACCGATGTCTTCCAAGGACGGATTCATATATGATACGTCAATTTTATTCTGTGTGGGTCCGTACTGTACCCACACCACAAGTTAAGTTGTTTCTTACTGTATCCATTGCGAGTGGCATCTAGTCACCAATTGGTAGAACCGGATTAAAACATTCAAAGAGTACAATCACGTGCCACTCACAATACAGATAGGTCTTTGAAAGTGCAATTTATCATTTTCTTGGGACCAATACCTCTGTACAGCTAGCTTAGCTCACCTCATGGAATTAGAATTAAAGTTGGATTTTATATTACGGTTCAATAAATTATTAAATTACAACTGATGTTCAAAAAGAAAGTTATATATTTTCAATGATTCATGCGTTCTGAATAATCAAAGTGGAATTTGGAATGATAATGCAATGACAACTAGCTGAACTTTAAGTTTACTTGTCAAATTATAATCCCTGGTATGGCAATGCTTGATCATTTTGCCATTCAACTAATTACCTCATTTAATTTTAAATCTCAAACTACATTGAAATTAAAAATTAATTAGTGCGCTCTGACAGAAATTGTTTAACAGTTAAGATAACTATATAATTTACAATCATGGCATAATGAATAAGATTGTATATAAATACAGAAATATTTAAAAAAGTAAACGAGATGGAATGTTTAATTTATTAAATAATTGACAACTTTACATAAATTTATGATTTATTATTGTATCATTCAAATAAAAGATGCTTTCCTTCATTTCTATATTCTGATTGAACTAATAGAGCTAGCGTTTGTGAACTAATTGAAAAAAGTTATCAGAACATCATTTTTATTAGGAAGAAACAATTTTTAGGTCTGGACAGGTTGGAGTGGAGGCATAGACTATTTAGGCAAAAACCGTACCTTGAGTATTGTTAAATTCATAGTCTCCAGAAGAGGAGTTTCACTCCTAGAAATTTGAAACTATGTGTAAGCTTTTTAAAATCACTCAAGGATGCCAAGTCTTGTAGACATTGTTCTAGTTAGAAGGGTTACTTCTGGTACTCTCTGACTGAACTAGATGGCAGTAAGAAATGCATTACCTTTTCAGGATAAATGAGAGTATAATTTTTAATATTGTACGTGCACCACTAATTGCAAGGTTCGAAACTTTCATCATTAGATTCTCCAGATTATCTTATCAACAATACAGCATAGACCACTAATGTCGACCACCTATTCATCGGATGCCTTGGTTTTTAGAATAGAATGCATCAGTCTCAGACAGAGACTAATTAGATTATATACAATTAGTTGCTCATAAGATCGACTGCAAATTTTGGAATGTCAATATATTACATACTACTAGTAGACCCATTAAAAGTGTGGTTTGTTGTTTTATTATAGTGACAGAAGTTGGCTTGGAGTACAGTGTCAGATTAGCTGTTTGAGTGATATGTAATCATAATTTATAGATGTCATGGTTCATAGCTTTGTTTAGCACGGATGGCAATCACATCTCACATCTCACATCACCATTCAATAGGCTATTTCCACATTGTGTACTAAATGCAGATGAGCAACTTAAGTATCAGGTTACAACAACGAGGACTGAATTTTACATTAAATTTTATGACAATCAAAGCCATACAGCCGGTAGACTATTGACCAAAGTAAAGTTCAACATTTCACCAAACAATCTAAATATTATTTGGATAAAAAAGGAAAGTTTCTAGGTAAGCTGTAAGTGTAAGTGTAAGAAAGGAGTTAAAAATTATATTTAATTAATTGACAGTAACATTAACATCATCAATGAATTAAGATAATGCACATTTTTTCATTAGGATGCTGACCTGGGGATTACTGTTGCGGATATAATCACAACTTCACTACATACATTCCATCTAGAAACTTGCATTGAAGAATTTTAGTCTCCCTCCTGGAATTTGGACTTGCATTCTTCTATTTAAAATAATAATTGTCAAACGGGCAATTACTCCGATTCCATCTAACCTCCTAAATTAAAAATTAAAATTGTGGTTAAAATGGTGGTCTCTAGGAATTTGAGTTATCAGGGTTGCACTGTACTTGTATCGATATTGCTCGTTGACAACTTTGGGTCTCACAGGTTTTTCATGAGCAGTCAGTTATCAAGTGGTCATCTGTTTATTTGTGAGACTGTGCAAATAGTTTTAGAATGTACGTGTACACCCACTAAACTAACAGAAAAGTAATACCATTTGTTCTCCCAAAGAGAACTAGCCATCGGATTGCCTGTGGAACATTGTTATTTGTATTATGCTGAAATAGGTGTTTAGAAAGTGGTTCAAATACCTTTCCATGTCAAATTCGGCAGAAAGTGCAAAGTGAAATCATCCCGGGTCGTTGTTAGTACCATTAGTGCTGAAAACAAAGTATGGTGGTCTCACCAATGTCATTTGAGACATTAGTTTTAGAATGCTGATGCATCTAAATGAAGTACCCACGGCTATCAATAGCATAAGAGTTAGAATGGAATACAGTGAAGTTTATATTAAAAATAATAGATATTGGCTGCTTCTATACAGAAAATAATATGTGCATACCAACAAAACATTCACAATTAAAAACTTTCTTAGTGACTCTGGTCACTTCATGCTGGTACGATAACAATATTGATGTGGGAATTCAAGCAATAACATGGCAGATAAATCCATATCAAATTACCTAATATTATGTTGGTTTTTGAAAGCGACATGTAGATGAAGGGGAATTCAATATATGACATAGAAAACATGGTTGCTTGCATGTTTACGTTTTAGCATTTACATAATATGGCTTGCTTGAAAATGGTCGATTTAAGTGTCATATTGCTTTGGCTGTACAAAGCCTTCATGCAAAGTTGACAAAAGTAAAACAAAATTGAGAAGATGCTTTTCTATAGGTTACGTCAGGAGTATGCTCTCATTGCCTTGCAAGTCTCCAACGTTGGAACAGATTATATGTGTTCCAAGATGCTTTTACCATTAGATGGCTAGCGTTATTCAATGTCATTCATAAAGGCGGTGAACAAACAATATTGTACAATTTAAGATGATTCTACAAACATTGATTTCGGCATAGAATGGGTGGGATAAAGGAATAAAGATCACCCAGCAATTTCAGAATTTGTAATTTATTCTGTAAATGACAATGACATTTCCTTGCCAGATTTGGATGTGAAATGTGATAATAGTACGCGCCTGTTTACCAATACTCCATGTCACTGAACCTTTTGGTAAATTGCGCTAAAGTAATTATTTCAAAAATGTAACATATACATGTATACTGGCCAAATCTGAACTTATGTCTTTACTCTTTCATTACGGAGTTTATTTTTAAGTTTGGTGTATATTTTCAAAATATTATATGCCTTATCATATTTCCATATTCTGAGAGAAATATCACAGCTAGAACTATGAAGCAAATATGAAAATATGTCATAGCTAAATTCTCTATAAGTTGAATTTACTTGCGGATTGGGTGGGCATGTGCGGGTGAGGAGTTGTCGTCCGGAATGTAGTAAAAGCCGAGTAACTTTAGATTATTTGCCACTGGGAATGAAGTTTCACAGTTAGAAGTTTGAAACCAAGGTTATTGGAATCCCTGATAATTCTGAGTTTTGTATTGTACAGTTAGTTTTTAGTAACAAAGGTTACTTCTGAAGCACCATAATTCCACTAGGCAGCATGGAGAAGTATCTTACTTTTCTTGGGATGAAACTAGTGTTTAGATTTTTGATTTTGTGTTTAAGCCATTGGTCTCAGACGTGTCTAAATTTTACCATTGGATTCACTTGAAAAATCTACACAAAATACAGCTATTAAATATCTCACTCGCACCCCTTAGTCTCACACTCAGAACATGATCAAAGTGACTCACAGGCTGACTGAGACTGGGAAATCGTTTTAGAATGCTAAAGTACACCTACTCAGCTACCAGAAAAGTGATGAAATATGTTCTCCTAACTAGAATTAGGTGGTGGCTTACCTGTAGAACTGATTTGAAGGTGATGACCCAAACAAATTTCAGATTAGTAGTAACATATGGGCAAGAAACGTATCCAATTGGAGAAAAGTCTAACCCGGTTCGTTATTAATTGCCATTGTTACTAGGAACTTTTTATATGGGGAGACAGCTGAAAGCTTTATCTATGTAACTTAAAAGAAGTATGACTCTAGGACTGGTAGAATTCGTGATATGAATTTTTTAATCCGACATTGTCAAATGGTGCATGACGCGGCGTCCAGTCATGTGTATAGTAGCTATGGCGCATATGCGCCGAGTCTTATCGAAAGAGTTAATGTAACATTTGCATAACATATTGGAGCATATTATGAATGTATCATCTTGTAAGACACCAGATGCCTGAAATACTTCCGACGCCTTGCGTATCTCAAAAACCCTGCGCACTCCAAAGAGCCCAGGGGATCTCAACACAAGAAACACCTGATCGAAAATATTATTTAATGCCTACTCAATTGTTTTTTCTTTCTAGAATTCCATATTCATCGAAAGTAATTTGTCGGTAACCAGGATATATCAAGCACCAGTTGTACGGCTTGTGCCAGCTGCGAACGTAGCATTCTCTGAAGAGATAGATCTGCTGATGTGCCATTGCACTGCACCTCCAGATTTGACATTGAGGGTCGCGGAGTACATGAGTAAATGTAGCAAATGCCAATGGCATATATGCTTGCTATGTGGACATGGATATATATATGACTATTGGTGTGCAACTCATTTCAAAGAGCACCACAAGAAACTTCCACCATTAGCTTCAGAGTTGGAAATAGCGCAAAACAATTTAGTGTCAACACGTGTGTGTCCAAATCCAAATTGTCTACGCATTGGATCAATGACTAAAATTTTGCTTAGCAAGAGATCATATACATGTAAAGTTTGCAAATATCACTGCAACTTAAAGACCAAATATTCAGGAAGAAAGAGTTCTTCAGATCTGAACCCACTCTCCATCTCTGGAATGATGAATCTGCTCATGTGCTCATGCAAAGCACCAGCTAAAGATACAGTTCAGAAAGGAGAGTTTCTCAGCCAATGCAAAATGTGTGAAAAGATCATTTGCTTGCTGTGTGGCTGTACTTTCCAGCATGCAGCTTCTTCCAGGAGACATCTCAAAGCTGCACACAACAAACCACAACCACCAGCTTCTAAAAATGTAATGGCAGTGAATAAATGCTTATCCACGCGGTTATGCCAAAACAATTCTTGTCAAGGAATTGGGACACTGAAATATGTTATCAGAGCTGGCCAGACATATGGAGAATGTAAACTGTGCCAGTGCTATACACATTTGTAAATTTCAATCCATATATCAGCTGGAATCAAAGTAACCACCTCTTGTGGTCATTTGATAAAGTATTGATATTATGTAATTTAATCTGATAATAACTCCTTTGAATGCTAAAGGAAATGCTTTTAGATATTTTAATGTAAATGTACATGTACACACCTTTAACTCCCATCCATAATATAAACTGGGATCATGAACACAGTCTCAACAAAGGTTTTGTCATGCGTGTGTCAGGGTTTTCAATGACCAGGAGTTGTGAGATGTATCAAGGTGGCATATTATGTTTGTTGGGATGTTATCTATCAGTTTCCGCTAACCATATAGAGCTAACATTTTTGCAATTTCTATTTGTTTAACAGTACCAATATACACAAGTTTATTGTAGGTTTTATGATGTCATCAATATAATAGTTACATAGTAGTTAAGTAAGTAAATTTCTCAATGAAATAGATATGGCAGTAAAATAATATATAATTGTGACCAAAGCTCAGATTCTTTGAAGTCATAATTTTCATAACGTTCAAAGCTTTGGATTGAATGTAAGAATTTCTTTGATATTTGCTTTGCTACCACATGACAAACTATCTCGCTGAATGATTCCATCGTAATTTCTAAAAGTCTCAAGAAGTCAGTCAATGAACATATGTCTACTGCAATGCTATTGTCACTAGTAAACACATATAGTTCATTTACTCACCGAATAACATTTGTTTACAAAACTGCAAGCCGTTAAATATATAAAATATTATTGTTATTACACCTTTTTATGTACTGTTACTGATGAAATATTTGACGAAAAATAGAATATCATGTTTAGAAAATGATGTAGTTCAATAACAGCATTATAATAATTAATTTACTGCAAAAACATACATTTATATACTACCATAAAAATGATGTAATTGCAGTTGAGAAAAAGCTGGTACTAAAGGGGGCTTTTAGTGATCTCTATAGAGAGGGTTGTTTTGTCTGCGATCTCAGGTACATTGTACGGAGTAGAGCTTGGTGATTATTTTCCTACCATATCACAAACCATGTTACACTTATAATGATGACATAACCGGGCTACAGTAAAGATTCAATAAAACCACACTGGAATGAAGCATTGGCATACCCTTCACCTATATTGACAAAAGCTTACCGTTCTATTCTGTAGACGGTCACACATACCATAACTACTGTCAGCAATACTACATGCAAATATTTAAAAAAATATATATACTTTCATCAACCAAATAGGGTGCTATTCAAATAGCCAAACCATTTTGGCAGTTATAAGCTTACACACTGCAGGTAAACATTAAGTTTTTGAATGTATCCACCGTAGTATATTATTCCGGGCCTTTGAATCCTTTAATGAGCCAGGATTTGGTACATGGTAGCCTGTGAACTTTTAGAACCATTGAGGGTGGGGTGGGGACATCCTTTATGTTCCCATTTTTGATTGAATTGGATCTAAGACTATCTCAGCACCACCAGCAGCATAGCCTGATGTTCCAAACGGGGTTTGGGACGCCCGGTTATTTGACAGATTGTTTTCTGGCGACTTAGGCTACTCTCTGCACCACCGGACAGCCGGAAGTATTTTTGACTTGATTTACTTCTATCAGAATATGGAAATTAGATGAGGCATATACAATTTGTGAAAATAAACTCCGTCAAACCTAATAATAAAATGAGTAGTGAAAGAGTTCAGCAAGCGTCATAGCTTTCTTCTGGAGAGGGAAAGAGAGAGCTTGTGCTAAAATGTAACTCGTCGACTTGAGTATAGCTATAAATATACTAACTTTGACAATGACAATTTCAGTCAAACATGAACCTAGCGGCAACAAAAACAACAGAGAGAAGGAGGGAGAGAGAGCTTGTTGATGCGTGGCTAAATATAGCAAGTTACGTACAAAGATTACTACAAAACGGAGAACTGAGTTACAAATAGTGATATTTGAGTCTCAAATGCAGCAACATACTTGCTAAGAGTCACTTACAATATGTTATTGTTGTGATATTACAACATAATTATTATGTTTATTATTCCAGGAGGGAAATAGTGTGCTTACGATTTACAGAGATGCAACTGAGATGATCAACTACAGTGTTTTTCTTTAGTTGATGGTGGATGGAATTCGAAACGTCCGTCTATCTGTTAAAAATAGCAACACTAATCGTAATAACTTTATGAAAGAAAAGTGGAAAGGCACTATATTTGCCAATAAATCGTAGCTAGAGCACAATCTTAGCACTAAGTTGTTGTGGGGCGTGTGTGGTAGTGTGAGAGAGCAGTAGAAAAACATACAGCATCCTGTTGTTAGTTGACAGCAAAAAATAGGAATAAAATATAAATATTATTCTTCTAATGCTCAGAACATATATATTTGCAAAATTATCTACGTAGTGATTACCATCCAGATAACATTTGCGTATGCAACAATAAGTCATAGTTAGCCTGTGATCTAGAACTAAGTTACAGGGGTGAGTGTGGGGAAGTGCTACAGAATAGTAGAAACTCATACAGCAACCTGTTGGTTGTTGGCAAAACTAAAAATACAATACATTATTTTGCTTCTGATAAACAGAATATCAATATTTGGAAAAATATCTACCTAGCAATCACCATCCAGTTGGCTAGCCTCAGTACAGGTTTACATCATAAATCATAAAAATAAATTTTATCACTAAAAGTATTTGCTTTTGTCACTATGTATAATAGAGTAAATGCGTGCTAACTATTATGTATCTAATATTATTTGCAGTTGTGGAAAACAAAACGCTTATCCAGTAATAACTGATAATATTATTGCATCATTAACAATTTGTACACTAGCAGCTATCGTTCAGGCAGCTAGCAACATTACAGACTAACTTTCGAGACATTACGAGGTAGCCTTCTTGTGATGTTTCAACGAATTATTATTACTATTATTATTTCACGAGGAATGTAGAAATCAATACTTAAGAGTTATAGTGAGGGGATGATCCATTCCCCTGCATTTTCTTTAGATGGTGTTGGATAGAACTGAAACTTTAGCTGAGCAGGTGTATGTAGCGTTTCTTTGGGCTGGTAGAAAAGAAGATGTATCCAGAAAAATTAGATTTTGAAACCTTAGTCTGAGAAAATATGAGATAATAAAAGTAGTTCCTAATTTTTTTTATGACAATAATATTGAATGTATTTTGTATATATTGTGATATTGTTCAATGGTGCTTCCAAGATTTTGATTCTACAGGAATAATCTTGTCTTTGCTATTTCAATCTACACAATGCAATCACGTAGCTCCTACACTTTGGCTTTCATGTCGGAACTCTTAAACAAACATCTTTGAACAAGCTCCATATTTAAAAACATTGTTGGAGCTAGTTTATAATATTTAACGATTGGAAAATGAGAAAATGTCATAAAATAAAACATTTATGCATATGAAGCGTTGATTTAAGAAGTCATTATTATGAATTTTGGATATAGAGTTGATAGCGGCTATAGGTCACATTTTCTGCATCCGGTTGGCATTTAAAACAAAGGTTACTACATATGTACTGTTAATATCTGTAGTAGGTGTCTGTCCTCCACTGGACTAGGTGGCAGTTGGTTACTAAACGTAGATAACTATTAGTCACAGACAATGTCGTGAAAAGGAAACAAATATTACGGCAGAAACAACGACAAGATCAATGCAACAGATTAAAAATAAATGCCTTAACAAAGCGCTATTGAACAGCATCACAATAGATTCAACAAATATTTGACATAATAATTATAACATTTATTTATAAAACTTGTATAACATTACTCTTCAAATGTGGTATCCAGAATCTTATTTGTATGGAAACGCTCAGAAACAAAGACAAGATCATTATAATAGGACCAAGATCTTGAAAGCGTCATTGAACAAGATCACAATATTGCTATGGATGCACATTCTTGCAGCTTGATTGTGTGGGCCCTGTCCTGTCTGCCAT
>JAOQGN010281688.1:0-16517 GCA_027564295.1 Himantozoum antarcticum | reverse complement strand
AACTTGGGCATTTTGAAAAATCAACTTGGGCATTCAACTTGGGCATTGTCATTTCGACTTGGGCATTTTTTGACTCTACCCAAAAAAAATTTTAATATAATTCAGTTACATTATGAGTTCAATGAATACTAAAAATAAAAATTAAAAATAATGTTGAGGATCGGGAATGCAGTAGCTACTATAACAAGTTGTTAGTGCCATAACAAAAAAGGAATTTTGCCGTTTAACTGTCCAACATCTAATTTAAAAGGCATCCTTTGCTCTGCTTCAGTGCCTTCGATGATTGTCTTGTAGGCATCAAATGCCTCAACACATGGTTTTCATTGAGATAAATGTTCATAAAATGATGGTTAAAGAACTGTTTACTAAAAAGCTGGAGTTTTGGTAATTTCAGCTTACATAATCTCCCAGTATAGCTTTTAATGTTAGGCAGTATTATCTTTGTGCATAGCCTTTGTGTACGCCACTATGCTCTAACTTGTTCAGTTGCTTTTGATTTAATTGACTGTAAACGGCTGCTATGCAATAGGTAGCAACTGATGTGATGTTTGCAATATAAAACAAGCACAGCTTTGTAGAAGCACTCCCATTCTTTTAAGCTGTAATAAGTTACAAAATCGCTTATCTGTTTTTTTGTGTGACAAAATCTACATGAGCGTTAAAATCTAAGCACATGTAGATTTTAACTACTTGTCAACAACAACACCTAAAAACTTCCACTGGTCTACATGTACCTTCTCAATATCAGTAACTACTGCAGGAGATTTGCTGTTGGGTCCTAGAGTTAAATACATGCACTTGGTCTTAGTCAAGTTAAGTGTCATATGGTTTTGTCTGCACCAATTTAGTCCCCATTCAACTGTGTAGCACAGTTGACTGTCCTCAGTGTTGCCGATTGGATGGGAACAGGTAGTATCATCTGCATACTTCACATTCGTAGTATTAGGTGGATCATATGAATCGATAAAAGCCAACCAGACCTTAGGACCAGCGATAGTTCCTTGTGGTACGCCTACGGAAACTTGCATGTAGGTGGATCATGCATCTTTTACTTTTACACATTGCATCCGGTCACTTAAGAAGTCAAGTGATAGGCTAATAATGTCGGGTGTGACGCCAAGTCTCTCTAATGATGTTAATAACCTGGATGACTGCATAGAGCATTATGCAACTACAAATTCCCAAAGGTATGTATACAACCATACAAGCATATAATATAACCTACATTTTCTTCAGTATCGCAAAAATAATTTTAGTTGTAGGTATAATAAATCATATATTCTTAGTCATGGTGATACAAGAGGCACTTTTGGATGACGACCCCATTCTAGAGGGGAGAAAAATTAACTGCGTGGGGCCTATTTATTGTAATATATTAACTTGCTATCATTCTGAACCGCCCGTAAACAGGCAGGCACAACTACTCAACTTCACACATAATTATCTACATGTACAATGTTTCCGGAAAGAAAAGAAGGACGGCACCCCTTGGTTGAAAATAATGCATCTAACGGGCATGGTTGCAGCAATACACATAATAAACATGAGCTCGATTCATTGGGCAAAATTCTTTAACCCTAAAGTTGCTTCTTACTTCCTGATCAGCATGTAAATTATTGCCTGAGGCTAGGCGGGTATTTTCCTCGATTAGCTCACCTATTGGATTGCCTCCCTAAATCACTACAATAGAGTGGAGCAATCATCATCTCCTTGACGGACATGTGTGCATTGTCACCTTTTAGGGCCAGCTCTGCTACAGTAAAACTTGCACATTGATTAGTAACTTTACTCATGGGCACTGAGGAGTTGTCCCTTCGCTCTCTTTTCTCTTTAATTTCTCTGTTCTTTCTCCGAGAAAGAACGACAGAGGGAGAGAAAGGGGAGTGAAGAGACAACTCCTCAATACGCATGAGTTCAGTGCTGCACACCAAGGATTCACATCATATTCTGGATTTGCAATACTTTCAGTTTTTGTTTTACGATTTATTGTTTTCCATAATTGAACCAACCTGCTACATTTTTAAATTTATTATTATATTATATATAAACATATTATAATGATGTATTATTTATATTATATTATATAACATAAAAACAAACGACCGATATGTCATTTAATTTGTGAATACCCTAAATGAACCAGGATAGGTCAAATTCTATTTGCAGTGACAATTACTGTCTTTTAGAAAGGACAAAGTATAAACCAAATATAATATTCTAAGGAGACGTAATTCTCTACAGATGTGTCGTTGCCACTTGTCACCTAATGTCTTATGATGCAATGCTAGCTAGTAGCAGCTACCGTATGCTGTTGTAACTGCCAACTCTTTCCAAAAACAAACTGACACACTATTTGTTCTAAGAGCTTCTTAGAATTTAATAATTGAATTGACAAGCTGGGATTTCAATTCTGTGAATCAAGCTCAGCATTCATAGTCTCTTAAGTCTATTGCGTCAATATTATTAGTTTCTCGGGAAAGCTGAACTGTGTTAATATATTAATACATATATATGTGTGACAAAGCCTTCACAAGCTTTCACTCCATCATAGTGTGTTTTGTTTTATGTTTGGTTCCTCTTTAGATATTTTATATGCACAAAATTATTTGTATTTTTGCATTACATCGGCATTGCATGTGCATGTATGTATTGATGCCTTGAATTCTTCTGTCACCAACACTTGCAGCACCTCAGTTACACCAACACCTCAAATCTTCCAGATACTGCGATATTTGATATACGAGTATTGATAGCGAAAGCTCCATTGCTACCCATGGTATATAGATTAAAAATTAGAACAATTAGAGCTACAATTAGAACTTCCTCCAGGGGCCATGGCCCGTTGCATCGATTACTTGGAGTGTGCGACTGCCCTAGCTAGGAACAAACTTGCAACTTTTGCAAATAACCAGCTCACGAGAAAATAATCTGGACTGAGAAGTTGTTTCTCTTGATAAAGTGCAATCACGTCCCAAACACAAACCACATCTTTGGCCCATCTTAGCACTAACGACTATGCTAAGTTAAAATCTGCATTATAGCACTTAACAGGACTGTTCCCAGTTCCCAGACTGTTCCAGCATTTCGTAATATCAAATAGGAAATTGGTTGTCTCATCCTAACCGCTTCACTTATTGTATCCAAAAGTTGCGTTATTTCTAATAGCAACAATCAGAAAAATTTATCAGTCAGCAAGCTATTCAGCAACAATATTGTAACATTGTTGCTTAACTGCGATTGATCAGAGATCAATTGAGATTAATTGATTTGAAGATTATCTAGATTAATGTATTTGATCGTAATTAATCGTAAGGCCATATTTGAGCATAATTATTTGCTCTATGTTTTGCCTCCTTTTAGGACTTTTAGCTTTGCGATAAACATTAGATTATCTGTCCTGGCTAATATTAATTTTTGGTTTTCCAATGGTGAAAACTTCACCTTTCTAACTTGGGTAGAAGTCTTTCTATGAACGTTTTAGTCATGCAACAATACAACATTCAAATTGCAGTTTTAGACAGATTGTGCAAATGCAGTTTGTTTTTCTAAAATTAATATGCGGAGTGTAAAATTTGAGACGTAGGATGCGAAATTTAAAAAATTGTGTCCATGACTATTCGCAAATTACAGTTCTAAAAAGAGTGAGAATCTAAGGCACTAGACGGGAGGCAACTATGTACCCCTATCCAACCCCAAACCACAATCTAGAAACAGACTATTTCTAACTGCAATTCTCGAACTGTCAGTATTCCTTAATAGAATGTGTAGGGTGTAATATTTGTTCTATACGCCTTATTCCTTTCTATTTCTAGCCCCCCCACCGAGTCAAGACTCTCTATTAGGTGCAATAATAAGGCACAGCTTAGTTTAGTTCTAAGATGGCATTTGGGGTTTATAGTTTGGAATATGATTCGACTTTATCAGGAGAAGACAACTTCTCTGCCCGCGATTTTTGCTAGGACCCTGGTGACTTCCAAAATACGCAAGTTTGCACGTAACAAACTCTTTATTAAAGATTCAAGTCGTCAAGTCGTCAAATCTCAAGAGTGAGGACTTGAGTCAAGAGCAAAGTGTAAACTATCATGTATGTGGACTCAAAGCAATAAAGGCAAGAAAACTATTATTTTAGATTTTCGTGGTCTTGCAACTTGCTCAATACTGCAACTTAGGTTTGCCACATCATTTAATCCACTCAAACAGATGTATACAATGACTTGATGTCTGATATATAACCCCAAGAAGATATGCTGGCTCTAGATAGATTGCTAGAGATCTCCAAATAGCTTGTATTGTAGTGTAAGCAATTTTATAAATGTGCCTCAGACTCCCAGAGCATATTGGGGCAGTTAGTGCAATCGGCAAGTACCATTTGGCTAGTCTGCAGGAACCTCAGAAACCACGGAAATGGTTTACTCAATTTGCTAAACATTTTATTCAATTCTCTACAGAAGTGGTTCTGGTGGGTGAGGCTTGGGGGGAGAGTTACAAGAAGAACTGCAATTCAAGGTTGCTCTGGCCTCACTGGAGTACTGATATGTGTTAGTGACAGTATTAACGTGCTATTGCTATTTGTTTAATTTAAATAAACATTGTAAAAAGAATTAACATTTCGCCTACCGGTAATTTCGGATAACATCCATGCACATAGTTCTGAATTCAAAAGTGATAATATTAGTTTATTTATATGTATTTTATAGAAATATAATAATGGAATTTCTGAGTTTACCACTTTCTTGGCTTTGAGCAACTTTATTATCATTCTTGGCTACGTTGACTCATGAAGCACTGAACTTGATTTATCTTTGCTCCTGCAAATGTCATTTCTACATTTACAATCTAATGTAATTAAAAAACATGACAATCTACTAATGTATTGCTTGTTGTGACAGCATATACTAGAGTCTGAAAGAAAAATTTAGTAGCAGGGTTATTTTTCTATATAATAAATATTAGTGTACGTATTTAATCTAGATATATAGTCAGGTATTAGCCAAGGGAGATCTAGTCAAATAGTGCTCCACCCAGCAGTTAGCCTGGTTTATAGGGATCTCTGGCGGTAGTCCCCCCACCCCCACCTCACCAACAGCAGACCCGACACTGAATATGGTTATAAAGCGATCAACTGCAGCAATACGTAATCCGGTGCTAATAAATTTGCCTTAATCTTCATTCCTGTCATCACCAAGATTTACTAATATTCAAAGCAAGCCTACATTCCTTTCTTGTGGCGCCAACCACTGAGTTCTGATAGTGTGGGTGTATGTTCACTAAGCCCGTATGAATGATAGGTAATATATTAGTTTGTTGGCCATATATTTGTGTTACTTGAGTTCATTGCTGCTTGTTTGGTCTGCATGAAACAAGGAGTTAGCTGGCATATTATAAGTAAAGGTTAGTCCAGATCTTCAGACAATATGCCCGATATGAGTTTCGATCCTGTCCAAACCCGCACCAAACCACATAATGTACCATTCACACGCACGTTCCGGTCCGATCAAAAGATGTAGAGCCATATCAAGTTATGGTGAGAAAAATTGTGAATGTGGATTCGCCGTGTAAATCAAGGAGCTAATGGAAGAGAGTTGATAATTACGACGAAGATCTGGGTAGTCACCACACGCGTCCCAACCAATCAAAGTGTAGATACCGTGATCTTTTCATCCGATCTTGAGAGCAAAGTTTAATTGTTCCGAACAGCTAAGTCCGAACAGCTAAGTCCGAACAGTCGTTCCTGTTTCGAACAGGAACAGCCCAATCCGGGTGATTGGATCAGATTTTAAATCGGATCCGATCAGCCCGTCACCAGAAACGAGCTCGTAACGGAGAATCAAAACAATTATCTGAACATCTGAACTAACCTTCAATCCATTTGTTAGTAAAAGTATGCTCATCTGCCATACCAGGCACCAACGTAAACCATATTGATATTACTAAGCTAATGCAACTATAACATTAACAACTATAGCTTAGACATAAATCTTATCTAGAATAAAAATGTTTACCCAGAAAATTGAATTTGACATTAATTCTACTTTGAAGTCAATTATTTATAACCTATATAATCCTCCGGAACCCTCTAGTGTGTTAAGCAATAGAATCTAATTAGTCAAAATATGTACCAAATGAGTAGCAGTATTCTAATATTTAATACAGCAACTGGCAAGGGTGGATTGATATTAATATGGCAACTTTGGGAGCTAAGGATGAAATTCAGAGAGCAGATAGCTATTATAACGGCTTTGGCTCTGATCTACATTCACAGCTTTCTGGTTTTGATGATATTTGTGAATCAACAAACAAGTGTAAGAGTGTAAGTGAAATCACTGGTATGTGTAAGTCTGCCATGCATTGACAAATTTATTTGTAGTTTGAACTGGCCTCTCTAGGCACCAAGACTTTATCTTACTTATTCCACACGGTAAGATAAAGCCCACAGGCTAACCTTGCTGTCCCTCTTTTGCCAATGCCATGAACGTATTTTGATCTACTTCTTATCTGCTAACAAGCTATTACAAGCCATTACGTCTTGGAAGAAAATAGATGGATAGCCACACTTTATGTTGTTGTGGTTAACACCTAATCAGAGTGCACAGTCTTAACATAGTCAGTTGGAACATGGCCAGTCGTCGGAATATAGGCAGTCAGAATCAGAACATAGGCAGGTAGGAACATCAGCAGACAGAACATCAGCAGACAGAACATGGAAAGTGGGAGAAGCCTGTACTGTAGCAGTACTTAATATTAGATATTAATCCGCCATCCTTTTAAATAGTGTCTGGTTCCACCCTTGGGAATCCTATCATCTACTATAAGACCCCAAATGCAAAGTTTATGTTTCAAGTTATTTTAGTTTACACTTTAGACTTTAGAGACGTTTGTGGTAGCACAATATTTCATCAAATAATACAGATGACTCTACATTACACCATGACCTATCAGAGGTTATAGTCTGGTGAGATGCAGGAAATTTAAAACAAAAATAAACTTGATTAGTTTGTCAACCTCGGTCATCAATGATATAATCACAGCAGTTGCAACTGTTTATTTATTTAATCAATAACTATTTCAAAAAGTTATTTCTTGAAATTGATCGCACTCAGCATCCTTGGTTGCTATAAAAATGATTGATAAATATTATTAATCATCATTTCACAATATTTTAGAAAAATGCTATAAAAGCAAGTTACAATAATGAAAGCAAAAGTGAAGCAAATTAAAATGCTAAAAATATTATAGTTGTATTTAGTAAATTCATTATTCTTCTTGCACCTAGAAGAAATGATGCATGCTGTAATGTTCCATCTAGTAAACATTAGACAGCGCTCAATTCAAAAAACATCTAAGGCTAAGCAAAATGTATTGAATGACATGCTGGAAAATTATCAATGCTCGCAAACATTTTGAGGATTGTAATAAATAATCCGCAATCATTTAACCACAAATAATGGCAGTGTGATCACCAAATGAACGAAGAGAGGACACAGCATTATTGATTGCCTACATGGCATGACACAGCATGCCGGATACATGACGAAAAGCAGAAGCTCAAATTGTTGGTATATTGTTATTGAGAAGTGAGAACTCTGCAATATTAAAAGAAGGTCAAGGTCTTCTCCGTCAATTGCAATGTACAATAGGGTAAATAAGTCTACACAAAGGTGATATTGAAAGCGAAACATAGAGAAAATCGTCTGAGGTAAAATAGGCAGTCACAGAAACCTGGTGTGATATGTCACGAAGTGTTAGATTTGTCAACCAATACAAAATAAACCGGTTAATGAAATGGCAAATGTTCAATTTAACTTTTCTGAAAGATTTTCTCAGTATATATCATAACATATTAATAATGAAAGTTGACAGTATGTAGTTTTGAATTTCCTAACAACTCACCAATTCATATTTTACAACTGACAACCTGCTACTGCTGTAATAAATCTACAACTCCGATCTGGTTTCTTTAACTGGAGATTTTAGTAATGGGATTGTCAGCGCTTAAAATCCATCTCAACCCTCTTATCACTAAATTAAACCACTCCTATACAAAATGGGAACTGCAAACATCCATGACAGAGGCTGACCTATAGACAATATATTTTGTTTTGTATTTTATTTGCTTTCATCATGTCAATATTACACCAGTAGAACAAGATAAACAATAATTGTTCTTAAAAACTAAGAGAGACAAAGGCAAACTTTGAGGGAAAAGCAAAATAAATTGGTGATGATTGCCGATGAAGACCAAATGCACAGTAGCATAGCCAATCGAGGTGCTGGGGACCAGGTAGTCAGCCTGCAGCCCAAGTGGAACACAGGCCATGTCAAGAAATCAAACAAGTACTTCTTCAAAGCCGTCCTATATGGATCTAGAGTCTAGATCATTCGATCTCTCAATAGTGAATCACCTCCCATGTAGCAGGGGAGATTCACAATTGACCATTTCAATCCGCCTCTAATTACACCGAAGTTGTTCAGTTACAAATTTAATTCTATGGCATTTATTAACTCAACAAAATAAATTTAAATCCTAATAAATATTTGGATGCAGATGTTCAATCCGGCTTATTCTAGGGCAGCTGTTGGGTGTAACAATTCAGTAAGCTGCCTTGGACAGATATTGTGATATTACCAAATAATCTCAAATTATAATTACTAATAAACATACTGCTACTAGCATGGTGTAATAGTTTTATGGCAATAAATTACACAAATCTCGGTCTGTTCTATGAAAGTTGGTGGGATTAGAAAAATAGGTTGGCAATCCCTCCATTGGAACACAAAAAAGAAGAAAACTGCAAAAAGACATAAACGACTGAAAATGTTTGCTATTTCCCGGCATATATATATGAATGATAATGCAACAAAAATCAGATTCTATCCGTTTATTAGGATAACAATGATATCGGTATAATTCGTTTCAGTTCAGGTACCTTGACCGGTTACCTTGACCGGTTACCTTGACCGGTTACCTTGACCGGTTACCTTGACCGGTTACCTTGACCGGTTACTTTAACTTAGGCGTAGATATTTGGCTTGGGGTTGGGTTATTTGGGGTTGGAGTTTTGGAGTCCTAAGCCAGAAATTGGGAATTTAGTTTTATGCAAGCTGACCAACTGAAGATGTTTTGACCATGATATCAAAGCATCAAAGAGTCTACCATTGAGATAATCACATGACCAAGTATGTCAGCAATTGGCAATTTGCCTTCTCAGTACGATCATTATACTCAGATGCGACCAACTAGGTGGTGATGAAGTAATAAACACACCTAAAGACTGAGTTCCCAATTTTCAGTTTTTGGACGCCAAAATCCCAAAATCAAGAACTAAGACTAAGTCAAGGTGACCGAATTGAAAATAAATTACACGAAAAAACATTTCCAATGACAAATTTCTGGTACCTAGAAAGACTTCGAATCAGTCTGCAGTCTCCAGTCTCCAGTCTCCAGTCTGCAGTCTCCGGTCTCCGGTCTCAGGTCTCCGGTCTCCGGTCTCCGGTCTCCGGTCTCCGGTCTCCGGTCTCCGGTCTCCGGTCTCCGGTCTCCGGTCTCCAGTCTGCAGTCTCCGGTCTCCAGTCTCCTGTCTCCTGTCTCCGGTCTCCACATCTCTCATTATCAGCATAAATATTATGACAATATCAACTAACTCACAGTGAGATATAATATTACAAATAATCAAATAATAATATTATGATAGAAATTGGTGCATGGTGAGTTAAATTATGCCTTGAGACAAACGTGTTTAAAACATTACAGCTTGAGGTAAATTGGATGATGCAAGATTGCAAGATCCAAAAGACTATCCGTATAATATACTTGAATGCAATGCCGTTGGTATTTTTTATTGCAGATATAATTATATTCATAGAATGTCTAATTTTGGGTAAAGGGGAAGTTGCACAGCGGTAGGAGTATTTGGCAGCTTATAGGTAAAATATAATACTGCATGGCTGGAGGAATATCTGCTTTTAGCTTATTGGTGCTAGTGCAGAAATTGGGTGGTTAACATGGGAAGGGACTGAAACCAACATTTAACATTTTTTGTTTCCAAAATCCCTAAAATATTTGCATGTGAAAACGGGTAAATAATTTGCAACAATAAATTGCAACTCCCACCTGTATCTAGACTGTGGTGTTAATGGTGAAGCTTTAAAGGTATTTTATTATGGACAACATTTATATATTTATTGATGACTTGTTGTTACTAGAGTTGTATAGACAGCATGTACACATATACATGTGCATATTGAGCCAGTAGCTAAATCTGTCAAAGGAGTGTCCGGCATCAAACTTCCTTATTTATGCAACAAAGCCGTGTAAATCCTGAAGACTGGGCTCCATGCAAATCCTGAAGACTGGGCTCCATGTAAATTCTGAAGACTGGGCTCCATGAAAATCGGTCCGCGGAATACACAATTCAGTTCGATGTAGAATTGTGAGCTTTGCAGATATATCTCCATCCTAACCATCTTCTCCTTTGATACATATTTGTCATTGTGTACTTGAAGTGACAGCATTTATTGTGGGTATATCCTTTGTCCAATTCCCCATTGCAGTGGTTATGATATTGTTATAAAAAATAATTTTTTTATGAACCAGTGTTAGTTCATATCTATCAATGCCTAGTTAGCTGCCATGAAATATGTGTAGGAGTAGGCATGGTATGTGATAATAATTATGCCAACTCGACTCGCTTGTACTTTACATGTTATTTTATATTGCTTGTACTTGTACTCTTGTATTATAACATGTTGTCTGGCTGGTTTATTTACAAAATGAATATAATAGCATTGGCTGTATATTTTTCTTGGTTTGTTAGATATACTACATGTACTAGCAGAGTAGCTGAGATAATACAACACTCGATGTCAGTTGGACATGTAATGTTGATACAGGTTAACAAGAAAAGGAAGACAACTACCCCAAATAATATCTGCCAGAAGTTGGTCTGAATGAGTCGACAGTTGGCCGAGCCTCCGACAACTAAATACCCAACAAATATTAAATACACAAACGTCATTTCAGAAATGTCAGAAAGCACGTTTATTGCCAGTCAAAAAAATCAAAAGAGCGAGCAGTACAGAAATGTATGCTAACAATCATCATAAAAAAGAATATAAATAAAATGAGGTCAGAACTATAAATAATATGTACAGTGGTAGACATAGAATAAAAATTGTTAGCAAAATCTACAAAAGCAAAAAAACTAAAAAATTCAATTTAGATTTGCATGATAATTAAATAAAATCAATCAATAGCCTACTATGGTATTCCCTGTACATGACTAAATGTAGACACATTGGAGTGAAAACCTTAGAAATATTCTCTTTAATTAATTATAACTTATGTACAGACTTGAAGAGGAAAACAAACTTGCAAAATATAGCAATGGAGAAAGAAAGAAAATTCTGCAGTAAGTAATTGTTAAGTAGGAACATTGCCACTATCCTATGTAAACTAAACATTGCACTAGTTCATTGTCAATGCATAAAGTGCGGGGAGTAGATGGACTACACGCACACATTACCAAACACTTAGCCTGAGCACCATAACATAAAATTATATCAGTCACACATATAGACAAAGTGTCAAGGAGGATAACCCCTTGCAGTTTCAGACAATGGCTTCGCACTACATAGTACATGTAGTGCGACTGTACAATTAATACCATCAATGACTATATTGACTATCAACATAAAATATCACTGTGTTTGTTACAAAATAACAGTAACAAACACATGGTAAGTCAGAAGTAGTGCATGTAACAAGAATAAGACAGTTAACGGAGTGATTTACCGCCATTGAGCAACTAAATTTGCATCTCTATACAGAAAGAAGACTGTAAAATACAGTTTGTCATTTGTTCACTTGAGTAAGGTTGGCTGATCTGACCATTAACTAGTAACTAGCTATGAGCTACTAGCAATAAGGCTAGTAACCCCTAGTAACTAGTCAGTGGATACTAGTGACTAGCCAGTAACAACATGGCTTCAATAAGTTAGTAAATACTGCATAATTATGTTCAGCAGACTTCAGCTATTGGGGCTATATATGAAATAGGGGATGTCCTTCGGGGTTTAGATTTCTGTAACAGTTGTGTCGTAAAGTTCATTGCTTCTTCCACAGAGGTATAAACTGGTATGTTGTTAATGCTTGCCATATCTCTTAAATATGCACGTGCTCGGTTAAAGTCATCCACTGCTGACTGTGTTAAAATCTGCAAAAATAATACAATAAATTATGATAATGACAGAAACGGTGCATCATTTACTGCAGTTATTAGTTACTCCCAATGACTAAATCGTTAGATATAAATACAGTATTAAACTATAAATATCCGAGATTATGTCAATAATTCATAACTGCCACAGAATAACACAATTTTAAAGGGTTGAGAAACATCATTGCTCAACTAAAATCTGGCGCAAGCTTGTATTGACGCAAGCGTGTATTGACGACACAAGTGTTTCTCAATTCATGTAAAGAAAATTTCAACATAGCAATAAGAAGTTGTCTTATGCTGCATAATATGTCTATTTAGTTATAACTTGAGATTGGCTTGGGAGTTGGGGGTATCATTGTATGCCCGACCCATAGATAAGATTATTTAGTGAAATACTTACAGTATTGCCATTATCAACCGTGCAGGGGGTAACATCTTGAATACACATGACTATATTTTTATGTCTGCTCATCAAATAGGCAGCCTGCAAATACAAAAAGTACACTATAATCATCATGGTCGCAGGTTATGATACACCAGACAATATAGAGTTGGGATTGTTTTATACAATATGACAGTAATTATATAGAAATCAATAATATTATGATTTTGAATGCTAAGCCATACTATAACTTCAAATGCCTATCAGCATGATTGATAGATAAAGTAAATGCATTTTCCTATCAATTATATACTCTACAAAGTGTTCATAATCATCGCCTAATGATATATTATCCTTTAAACCATAGATATTAATATCTAGTATTGCACAATTTTCACTGATTTGCCTATGACAATCACGAGACACCACTGATTACTGGTAGCGCAAGTAAATAAGAGCTCAAAGCCTATCTGGTCGCTGATAAGCATTTAGCTTTACCAAATACATATTAGGGATATTTTTGGCTCTATTTGTTCTCTACTAGTAGAGAATATTTGCTAAAAGTAATGCTATATGCAACATTGCACGGACTGGCATTACCAATCCTATATTACACCTAACTAACCTACATAATAATACTATTGTATAAAACCGCCAATACATAATTTCACCTACATTTTTCATTGAAGCAAATTACACGGAGTAAAATCATGATAGTGGTGCTGGCTTTTAAGCCAGCGCAGGCGCATTATGTAATTCTTCACTCAACACCCAGAATGTTTATACTAGCCTATCTACACCTTTCAAATCCGACGGCAGTCCTCAGTGATACAACATTTATAATGCTAATAAGAATTCCTATATACTTACAAGATGGGGCACAACACTATTAAATGGAATCACAGGCTATGTGATTGGGTTTGACATGTTAGTAGGGGAATACAGTAGCGTCTCTTCACAGTTAGTGATACACATAAGACTGAACCTAAGACTGATAGACTCACCTTGCACATTGCCGAGCAGGCTAGAGCATTGTAAGGTATGACCACTAGTATAATAGAGCATTGCATAAGGCTATCAGTTACAGATGAGCTTGTGCCCTGAGCTAAGTATAGGCTATCTTTACTGAACCTAAAACACGAGCACAAACAAGCATGAATAGAGGGATTTCTGTGCTCCTTATGTTAGCCAACGACCTTGACTGACAGATTGAGACATCATAGACTAACACATCAACACTTGCATGTAACAGGTGTTAGCCAATTGATGGGTTACGTCAAGCACAACACAGTTCAAGGTACCTCTTACTCAAAATTAGCCTTGGATCCAGATGTTGCAGATGAAAGGTGGGCGATTGAGCTAAAAGCCCATTGATTGTTAACACCATCTAATAAAAACTACTGCTATCCAACGGTTTCGCATTAACTGTTGAAAATGTTTCGCCACCAATTGCAAAAATAATCATCAAGGATTCGTGCTCAAGATAACAAAATATAGGCCTAAATATTTTTACAATAACAGACACATTGTCAAAACAGTGTAGGAATATCTGATATAGACAGGCTAGGCTAGGCAACATGGTTAGTTGAAGTTATATGTCAGTAATCGGTAAGTAGTGCGGAGACTGGAAGTATGCTCTAACGAATATGCCATCATCAAAGCTATCAAAGCCCATTTCTACACTCATTTGTCATTTTTATTGAACACTGTGACAAATGGTAAAGTCAAAAGGTAAAGACGCAGAATGATTCACATTTCACATTTCTACATATCACATGAAGAGCTGATCTGATATCATTCATTCACAAGTTCATTAATAATATTGATCCATAGAGATAGTGATAAACATAATACACCATCCACTCCAAACATCAAGCAGTTCATATAATGAACTAGGCTATGAGACTGCAAGTCTGTATACTCGGCTAGTCTGTGAATAGATGCAATCAGTAAGGCATCATAGTCCAGCATTAGAATGATAGGTAGCAAATTCGGCTAGCCAGATGTCCGGATATCAGTCCTGCTCCTTACCTTAATGTGTCTAGTCGATGCCTAGCTTGTGTCATCACGTTGTAAGAGTTTTCTGATGTTATAATTCCGATGGAGTATCTCTGAAATGGGCTTATCATCAAGTTGGAAGGCCTTTTCTTTTTGCCGGATTCGTCTAAAAATAAAACTTTCACAATAAGCTATTGTATTGTATTGTCCTATAAGATTAATTGCATAAAAAACTAAAATGGGTTGAAGTATGAAGGGACGTAAGGGCATGGGAAGTTCACGAACACCTACACACCAATATTATAGTGTGACACCAGACACATTTAATGTAATAAGTAGGTACGTACGATTTTGCTGAATAATAATGCAACTTGGTAAACAAACTGTCAGTTGAAGGTTGTACACACCTGTATGCTTGTGAGTTCTGTTAAATATTGCATGAATCTTTTGCACTAATTCATTTAAAGGTTTTCGCTCTCCTTTGCCACTATATGAATTGCCATCAGGATGCTGTACTAATGAAGTAGAGTTCTGTAACAAATAAACATTTCCAAATTGTAAATGGTTGGCAATGTAATATATAAAAGGTGTTTATGCTAAATTGAATTTATAATCAGTGTACCCAGAAATTAAGATGATACAGCTAGCAAATATGCTAAATCATAGCTCGCTTGCTAGCAAAGCACTACAATAGCTGCATTGAACTTGTCATATGATTCAGCCATATTGTTTTGTTTATTTCTATAGAAAAGGGCGACCGACCAACTTATTGCATAACTCGAGTATAAAGAATGAAGGACTTTATAAACTTGGTCAGGTGGGTAAGTGGGTTGGGTTCGTGTCGAACTATAACTGCCCCTTTTCTATAAAACTGCAAAATATTTTCTACTGTGCAGGGACATTTACTACCAATGCTACTCCTACTAAAAGCACAATTTCTATTTATTCTGCAAATTGTATGCACACATAAAAAATGTCTCCAGCTACTACCACCCGAGTCGTTATTTAATCATCAATACACAGTACTTATCCACATTGCAGACAACCTGGGAAATATTTTAACCACATTAATTATTTAATTGTACCTCAATCGGTTAGGGGTATTTATTTAATCAACTACAAATAGAGGATGTGATAGCTCTGGGAGTATTGGCTAGCCAACTTGAGTCATGAGCGCAGATTTTGAATAAAAACCCTCCCAATATTTAATTGATAACGCAAACTGACAATAATTTGTTTAGGCTGACCACAGCGATTTACTGACAGCATAGTAGGTCTGTGCCAACAATTTACAATTAACCCAAATTTTTATGAATGGAATAAGATCTCATGATTATAAACTTTATGAATGGAAATACTGGATACTTGATATAGTAATAGCCGCTGATATGCCACAGAAGGGTCAAAGGGTTACAATGTGGAGCCAACTTTGACAATGATACTAAGCTAAGACATCAATGATACTAAGCTAATCAAACTTTCATGTCATCCAATTTATTAATTACCAGTATCCCACTGCTGCCGCTGTTACATTAGAAAGTGGTGTGTGTGACGCCCAGAATTATGAGTAGTGGGTAGTGTTGAAGTGCTGTTGACCCAATCATGCCCTTTGGCTAATAGTAGATGTAGGTTGTATGCATAGCAATTGTGTGCATATTGTGCAATGGCCAATTAAGATAGCACTTTTACAAAGTGATCTTATATGTTGCTATGTACCATATAATCCATGTTCTTATATCTTATCAGAGAAATGCTTGGTGATGATTCAAAAACACACCAAAGTGCCTAGATGGTACTAAAGTGCCCAGTCCCTTCCCTTCTACCTCCCATCTCTTTGCTAAATCCTGGTTTACAGTCTTGCTTTTGGACCACCAATCCATTCCAAAGAGCTTTTAATGACATGGGTTAGAATTCAAACC
>JAOQGN010281577.1:0-16537 GCA_027564295.1 Himantozoum antarcticum | reverse complement strand
TGGTCCAATCCTAACAAATTAGGTATCAAACGACAGCTGAAACATTGATTGACCATTATATGGTGGCAAATTTATTCCAGCAAGAACACAGTAATGGCAATAATGCACCACATATAGTCTCCAATGTGAACTATCCCTTTAACATACACACACAGTAACACTCAACATGATGTACTATTTTGGTGCACATGTGTATTTGTCATTGCATATTATCATCTGGTGCAGAACCAGTCAGACTTCAAAATAAGCTTCATAATAACTTTGGCTGGAGAAGAAATTGCTACTCGTTAATTTGCACTCATTTTTATGATTTGCTATGACTATAATCTGGGTTGGCTATTGCAATGCCAAGTCATGTTAATAGATGTAGATGTAGGATACTTGTCAAGCCACACAGGTTTGAGTGTAAGTATGCCCTTGGAAGGAGACAAGGAAGCCTATTCTATCACATTTAGGAAATGCACCATAAGCAAGTGTTAGGCTGGGTTGGTTCCGGTAGTGTACTAACACTGGTTCGAATGCTGATTGAGTGCAGTGCTGGAGTCCCATCTAGTGGTCCCATCTAGTGCCCAACATTAAACACTGCAAAGTTTGGATTTGATTGAAGCTCCAATAGTTTTTTTTCCAATCGCTCCCTTTGGTTGTGAGATAGGCCATAACCTCCTTTATGGTCCCTTTCTAGCCAATATTTGGGCATATATTCATGAATAGTTAGGCCATACTTTTCCAGTTTAGCTTGATTTGGATTCGGATTTTTCAGAAAACCCAAATGGTCGTGATAGTTTCCTAAGCCATCTGCCTCAAGGTCTATAAAGACGTCTAGAACAGTTGCCGACTCTGGCCGAGTGGACCAGGAATATCCCATCTGTATTTGGCGACAGGATGTGTATTTTCCAGGAACAGTCAGGATTTTCGTTGCGATGCTACTTCGAGATGCACTTTGTTTTGCTATTTCTCCTTTTAGTTGGACCTGAAATCCATATACATAATATACCCTTGGTTTCATTCGGGGACTCGGTGAGTGAGCCACATGAAGCTACGTGTGCAACACCATCAAGTGTTTGTTTAATCCTACCCACTGACCAACCTGAATATGGCCTAATGATTTGGCGATGCAAAGCACAGACAATACATACTATTCCACTCTTTCAGTAATAGCAAAGCAAATAGTGAAGTAAACTAATGTTGTTTCGGGAGAGTGTACAGACAGATGCATACTGTTTCAGCCACCTGTTTACACGAGTGTATGCACTAGTTTATACACCTGTGCTAAGTCTATACAGTTGTGTACACTGCCATGAAACGAAATTTTTACACGAGCGTAAACAGTATATTTTCAAAAATATGCCAAACAGTATAAGGGATATGCCTTATTTGGAAGACATCACTTATACTGTAAAAGTACACAAAAAATGACGTCCTATTGGCATCCGTCCGTTATGGGAAAACAACTTTAAAGCAAAGCAAATTATGTTATTTCCAATCTTCATATAATTATATTTTGTTTATCCTGTTCTAGCTCTGTAAGAAATTCAAGTTATTGAAGTTAGTGTTACGCCCCTCTGAATTATTGCAAAATAAATATCTGTTCAGCACACCGTCTACAAGAATGACGCCAATATTAACGTTTCAACCGATTGGACAATTGTTATGTCACAGTTCAAGAAACAGAAGTTATCATACGATTGCTTAAAATACCACAAGAGAAGAGGAGTTGTCTTCACATAAAGGGAAGACAACACCCCTAACAACTATTTTTTGACTTTTTATTATTTCTAGTTTGAATTTAGTGCGGTTTATATAGCAGTCAAACATGTGGTAGGCTATTTAGGGCAGTGCCCACACCATGCAGAGATATTGAGGAGGGGTGACATCAGTTTTGGTTTGGTAGATTGAGGATTGTGGAAAGCGCTGCTTGTTTTGTATTGTTTTCGGTGGTAATTCAATAGATTACCTAGTCGTGGCATTTCACCTACTGATCAGTACACAGGGAGCGACGTTGGGGGTAAAGAATCTTGCCCATGAACTGGGCAAGAATCGCCCTTTATAATCTTACCCAAGAATTCTTAGTCAAGGAAATTTTGACCGAAGATATCCCTAAACTTGCTCCCCGTATAGCCATTAGATTCATCGACTAAACGTGGCTCATTCAAATTGTAGCTATCCACGTAGCTTTTTATTGTTTGTTTTGTATTGGTTTAGTTGGTAATCTGATAGCAGAGGGAAACCCACCTCGCCACCTGGCCTGCAGTATTTTACCTGCTGATCAGAACACAAGGAGCAAGTTTAGGGTTCAGATTACAGCTCAAGGATTCTTAGCATAGAAATAATATTTGGGATAAATAATATTTTATGATTGCGGATATCGAAACCAGTACCTCATAATCAAGGTACTGCAATCTTAACCACTAGGAAATCTCTGCTCCCTGAAAATCAACATTATGATTCGGGGGTCCATTAGCATACACCTCCATAACCATGTTCGCAAACAGAGTTTTGCACTCACAGATTTGTCCACCACAGGATCTGTTCCAGAAAAAAAATACATTCGAGATAAAGCCGTCATGACAAGAACATGTCGCGCTCGCTGCAGCTTGACCAATGAGAACTGAATTGCCTTTTGTTGTCATAATACCCGGTTAAGCTAGCTACCCACCTACAGATGTTCTCAGCATCACTGACTATCTCACTGCTAGATATTTAGTTATTGTACGACAGTCTTTCATTTACAATCACTGTTAATTTGTTGATAACCTGTGCGTAATAGATTATAACCACTAAAGTGGTTATTGTTTAGTCACGAGATTTGTCAATGTTACAACATGAATAATAAGTCCAAGATTGCTGGCTTCGGAAATGCCACTGGAAGGTGATATTGAATAATACTATAATCTTATGTAATTGGAAACAATAACTTATAATATGTGTATGTTGGGTGTAGGAATGGCTATATTGATATTAACAATTTACAACATTCTATTAATAAATAACTGCAAATACAGGCAAATGTTTGTGTGCTATCACAACGATGCCTTCTCATCTTTGGCCCAATCCAAACCAAATAACTCTCTGTATCGCAGTTGTTGCTCCATTTTTATTCTTTCACTAGATGACCCGCCACAAGCAGGGGTCGCTTGCAATGCATTCTGGTACTTTACTTGGTTCACTTTATAAATATCCAACATGGCTTGTGGTAAGGAAGGTCTTTTATAAAATGACTTCCCAATAAAATATCCATAACCTAGGTTTGACAATCTATGCATAGCCTCGTAGATTTGCCTTATGAATTCAGGAGTTCTCTGTTTAGATGGCCGAGTGAACTCCACTTGTCTCTTAGAGATTATATTCCCCTTTAAACACAATATTTTGTGCTCAATGGATCCCTACAGATAGATGAACCAACAAATACTTAAAATTATTGCTATGTACTACGACTCAATGGCATTGCTCGATATAAATTATGCTAGTCAATTTAGTACGGAATTGGTTAATGTTGGTGAAGAGATTTGCTACCTGATACGATGAGGATGTGAGTTGTTGGAAAAGAAAGAGTATAAAATGTGCATCTTTATGCTCATGAGTACACATGACGATCAGATTGGCCCTTATAGACAGGTTTTGCTGATACACAGCAGGAACTGGAACATATGATGCTTGGTGTGCAGTGGTTTCAAGATATAGCGGGCCAGTGGTTATGCGATTAAAACTTCGCACACGATAGAGCAGCAAATATGATCGAGTTCAAAAGTTGAGAACGAAGTTGTTGTCATTATCTACTATCTCTCATATTGGTTTTATTTTTCCTGATTACTATGTTTTCCAAATAAACTGGAAGTATTGCCAACCTATGACATGAATAATTTTTGCTATTGCAATATTTGTTCTCGTGTTACTGCTGTGGTTTTGCTTCCTGGTTAACAAGCCTCTTTATTAAGCTTGAAGCTTCTAGAACGTGTGAAATGAACAGCTCACTTACACAACAGGATGGACTGGTTGGGATTCAAACCCAGGACCTGGTGGGTCATGAACAAGAATCTAGCCACTGATCCCGAGCCCGACATACGAACTAACCCTCTTATTGTCAACTCAAAAAAATAAACAATTTGCAACATTTGTGAATGCACTGTGTATCAATGACTTGTTATTGATTCTTTTTTCACCAAATAATAAACTTTTGTGGTCGTTTCATCAAGTATTGATAACTATGCAGTATGCAGTCAGAGATGCATTTATGTTAATCTTTCAATTGAAATTTCACTTTAAATTGAAGGATAAGTTGCTTAGCAACACATTTAACTTGATCAGACCAATGTCTGTCCACTGGTAGAGAAAGTATAGAGTACCAAATGTAATTAAGTTTATAATATATATATTTAATCTATTACAATTTACATGCATTGCAGAAGAACATGACCACATCCCAACTTTAATGATTTAAATCCAATATTAATTGAACAATTGGTTATACTTTGCCACATGTCTGAGATAAAATGCTGATTGAAACTTGCGCTCACATGAAAGGTCAGTGTCATCACAGACTAATGCACGCAAGTAGTCTTCCAACCTTACTCCAAATTTGGCAAGTTTGTCTGGTGTGGCATTGGGGTTCTTATAAAATATGTAATCTTTAACAATTCCGAGTCCAATAGTTGCAAGAGCATGCATAGTAGGTATTATTTTAGATAGATTCTCTTGACGAATTCGAGAACTAATGGAACCTTTCACTTGCGTCTTAGTTGCGATCTTTCCAGATGTCAATAAAATCTTTCTCTCCAAGAGGTACAAATCGACTTCCATTTTCTGTGCATGATTCCGATTTGTGGATGTGGTATTTGCTGTTACCATCTAAATACATTGAAAAATAACTTTGATGAACAAATATTAATTTCAACAATTTCCATGCATATAATTATTTACCAACACTTTGGCTTTCATCTTATATGGTGTGCATGTGCCTGAGATAGGATACACAGCCACAAAATTGCTATTATGCCAACCATTACACTTTTGTGCACTAGCTCATTGCTTTGCCGATCAAGAAGAGAATTGCCCCACAATATTCATAGGAAAGGTTCACCTAGGGTCCTAGGACGCTTACCAAAAAGCAGTCAATTTCAATTGGATTGAACCATTGTGCCCACAACAAATCTACCAGCGCCTGCTGATAAACAATCAAAAGAAAACCCAACACCTTGCTAGCCAATGGAGCTCAGGATTATATTACCGGAAGCTAGCTCAACATTTCAATTTTCTGATGAAGTGAGACAGGCCATTGAAAGCTGAAAACTAAATTTGGAATATATATAACAAGTTTATTAACAACACACTGAAGATTGCATGTGTAGAAAACATTTCAATGAGCTATGCATGAGGAAAATAAACCAACAAAAGAAATTTGGATTTTTAGACCATTACAATATTATGTAGACATTTGTTGGATATAAACATCACTAAAGTTTAAAGATAGCAACTGAGGTCGTGTCAAATAGGATTATAATACGAATAATATTGCTTCAAGATTTCGTTTTCACTATGAACGGGCAATATTATATTATTTTGATAAATACAAATTTCTGCTCAATATTGATCAGTATTCATAATTATGAAGCATAACTAGTGTACTGCTAAATCATGGGCACCATTACCAAACCAACACTCATGAAGCAAATTAAAAGAGCGATCGATGCAAGTCATTCAGTTCTTTCAGTTTGTCACTGGTGACTTGGTGATTGCCTTTGTTAGACTCTAATCTTTGGGTGTATTCTTCACGAGATATGCCGTAAAACACGAGCTGATTATCAGTTAAACCAGGGCTCTTATAGAATCTTCCTTTAATAAGATAACCGTATCCAGTTTCAGCCAAAGTCTTCATTGCGTGTTCAATTCTCAGTCCGAGGTCTCTCTCATGGTTTTTTCGGTTTATCGAGTACCTCACTTGAGTGATGTTTACAACCTTGCCGTGAGAACACAATATTCGCTGCACCAAGCACTCCTGGCTCAAACTTTCCTACAATTACATAGGCTTGACTCAGTTCAACAATTCACTCATCTGTTCAGTTCTTGGTCATAATAGGAGCCAAACAATAGGAGCCATATGTAGTAAGTATAAGTATGTAGTAAGATGGACCGACGTTGTTTCCAAATTACAACCAACAGTAACCGAGATCAAAGTCATGAGAAGCACTCAATTAGGTCAAAGGTTATGAGAAGCACTCAATTAGGTCAAAGGTTGCAATAATTATCCTCTAAAGACACCACGAAAGAATGTCATAGGCCATAAAGAACAAAGATGAAGCATTATTATGTCACTGTACTCTATAACAACATGTGTATGAGCAAGTCAGTATGCACATTTAATGCTTGTTCGATAGCCTGATGGTGCAGTGAAAAAGACATTTTCAGATATCAGAATTTGTGCTGTTTAGATTATGCCGAAAATGTAACTTACGGTTCCACCAAAATCACCAATATCGACATACAATCTGGTTTCATATTATTTGCTATCATTCAGCCTGCGAGGTTGTAATGTACTGCAAACACCGTGACTGATGAGTAGACGGTAAAACCACTAGAATAACTAAGCATTGCCACAGGTCAACAAGCATTGCCGGCATACGTTGCGTGCAAAAGTTTATTATGGCATCAATGGCAAATTAACATAAATTTAATAGGCAGAGCATCTCTACTCATCTCCCTCCTCTGCTATTGCAGAGGTGGGTTGTGAGATGAACGATATAAATAGAGATGTTCCGATCTGATATCCTGTATCTGTATCAAATTCGATATGGGGTCTTTGTACTTGTATCTGGTATTTGATTTTTCATTGCCTTATAACCGATATTCCATATGGAGCATTACTAATACTACGTCGAAACTGCCCAAGGTGTGCTGTTCAATGTAAACACACATTGCATTGCGCTTTGCGTAACGTTATAAAATCTAGAATCTTTGCCTAAGAAAATCTAAGATCTAGACTCTAGTGGTAGGCCTGCCCATACATAGCCCTATTTCAATACCCTCCAGAATTGCAGTGTGTATACAAGGAAAAGGCTTTTCCATTTCCTCTCCCTTTTCCTTGTATACAATGCAATGCTGGGAGCCCTGAAATAGGGCTAGCTCATACACCAAAATTGTGAAGCGCGTTCACTCCAGTTCACTCACTCTCACTGTATTGATACTGTCGGAGCCATAGAAGAGGAAGCTCTTCTATGGCTCTGGATAGTGGAGACTGAGGTTCTGGATAGTAGATACTGTTACTTTACAACAGTAACAATGCAGATACTGTAGTTCCTTAGAATTAGGAGGACCAGATCCTAAAAACATTCACACTACAAACTGAACTAGCTAAACAAACTCAAACTAAACCAGTAGTAGAATTCCTTTCGACGTTCGGTATCTGGATTTGTATCTGAATTGGTCTGATTTGGACCTGGATTGCATTGGTTTCAGAAAACGTGTATCGGAACATCTCTAGATATGAACACCTGCTTTTCACCATTTTTGTTAGCAACAAAGGCCGATCTTTATAGACAGGGGTGTGCAGCTTTAAAATTAGTAATTTAATCAATAAATGCTAAAATTGGAGAATATTAAATGGTTCCAAATCAATGTTTCCAATATAATATGCATTGTTAATCTTTCTCTTTGTTTATGTGGTGACTACAGCTCTTTCCTCATGTACTTTGTATTACATTTAACATTGCTATCACATTCCTAATTGGGCGATGGTGGTGAATATTGTGTGCATACTTCCGGGATGGACAATGAATATATTTACACCACGGGAAGAGTTAACCACGAGTTATAATTATTACTCCCAACAATGCCCGTATTTCGGTACATATGTATACTGCATAACATAAAAACAGAAGGTGAGGAGTTGACAAAAAAAACTCCAAATTAGAAATTGATCTATCAAAGAGATTGATATGCATGAAATGAAAAATAACTGGTCTAATTTCCATATGAATATGTTCATAGGCCAGAATTCATTGCAAACTGTTCCACTTTTAGAAACTTATTCCAGGGTTGCATGCGGTTTGATGCTCTTTGTTCTGAACACAGAACAATATTTATAATTATGAAAAGCACATGTTGCCTGGTAAGACAACCTGTTAGGAAAACTTATGGAACAATATCCCAGACCCAGGAATTTGTACTCTGCACCTTGGGTTCATAAATGCTCCGGATATGTGGCAATATAGTTGGTTAAATTGAAAAGCTAGTTATCCATGCCATCATCCAATGAATGGGTATGTTCCTTCAGTTCTGACGCATTGGGGTGTTCCAGATGTTCCATGATAGTTGATATCTTTGTTTGGTCATTATCGGTATTGTTGCTGATGTGGTCATAATTGTACAGTTCTCTAGATATTTGATTGTGCCTGATACTGGCAATGTAGGTAGCACCATATCTTATCGCACCGGAACACAAATCTGCCCGATACTGATCAATACCTAGATCAAATACGTCAAGCATTAACTCTGTTACATGAGGGCTTTTGTAAAATGTGGTTTCTCGCTTTTGACCATATCCTGTGTCCTGGAGCTTTTCCATAACATAGAGTATTCTCGAATGCAATAGAGGTCTCAGCTTGCTTGGCATACTGTACTTAATTTGTGACAGAGTTGTAAATGTTCCAGGATTTCCCAACACTTTACAAGCAATTCTGTTATCTGTCCAATTCTAAACAGAATAAGGATTATTGGGTCAATTCAAACTTAGGGAGGTAATCGCAGCACCCCGACAGGTATCTCACAAGACTCATTTTTGATAGCTGAGCGGACGTTGAGTTGACATAAATAATGGTAGTTTGACTGTCGTAACCAGAAGATAGCATCACTACAACACTCAATGTGCACACAATTAGCCGATCAGTAAAATTTAATGCTATCAGCCAACCCAATTTCAATCCAGATGCTTACACAGATAAAATTTAAAATAGCTAGCAAAGAATGAGTAATTTCATGGGTTATGTGATATACTGTTTAATGAGATGTCACCAGTGCATTTAACTGAGCAGCTTTAATTGAATATGTAATATATTTATTGGTCTTTATATACAGGTGGTACACTTCAAGGAGTAATGAGGACTATCAGGTGATGATATAATTACTAAACATTAAATACTGTACAAAAATCAATTTGACAAGCTGTCTACTGTTAAATTTACTGCAAATATTGGCACCAATCAAGTTTTCATAGAGCGTGCAAGAAACTTGCGTAATAGTCAGCTATTTGAATTTACATAACACGCAGATAAACGAAGTCAAACACTTCAGTTACAATTTTCTGATAATGAATAGTCCAACATTGAATATAGACCGAGAGACTAGTCCTAGCCTATAAAACATTAGTATCTAATACAAATTTTGCAGGAGTTTGTGGTAAGGTAATGCCGTAATGGGATGATTAATTCATACATATCTTAAACCAGAGCAACTGGATAATTTCGTTTGCATTAATAATTATGTCCCGTAAGAAGACCACATTGCTTGCGAAATAGAAATCTGAGCAAGGACGTGTTTACAAAATGTGTTGAGATCCTTCCACTTATTTCTGGAAAATGTTATTTTCTTTGTACGTCCTTGAGTCACATTGCCAAACCCGAGACTGGCAAGACGGTATAAGAAGTTTCTGGCATTGGTAGCTGTGTACACCTTCTTTCCTTCTTCATTACGCTCAAACGGACAAAAGTGTGCTTGCTGAATCTTTGTGTGAGTGATAGCTGTTAGTCTATCATCCATCAGTAACAGTCTCTTGATAGCATATGCATATTCCTTCACAAAATCACCGTCACTCAGGGACATACTTGGATGTGTAGTGGCAGGCTTGGCACTCTACAATGAGATTCAAACACTGTTCACAGGCCAACAGAGCTGCTTGTATGAATCACATGTATCACCTATTCCATCAATTTTTAAAACACATTTTCAGAAAGACTGATTGATCAAAGGTTGAAATTTTAGCTGTTGTCATCTATATTTCCGATGCAAGAGAGGTCAAGAGACATGGTTCATTATACGCGAGTGATACATAGTAGGGAAGAAACACATTTTCATACTCTAAATAGTATTCCAAGGAAAATAACTTTGTGAGAAAGATACCATCTTATATCTTGTTAGGTGCAGCAGGAGATTGAGAGCTCTGTCCATGTTCTTGGCGCCGTACTCTTTTCCAGAAATATTCCAGCCAGCCTGTAATAATCACGTGGGAATTGCATCGCCAAATACGTAGAAATTTACAATGGTAATATCACAGCTCACGAGGATAACTCAAAATAATCTGTGAACACATGATCAGTGTAAATGGCACAAGTTTAAGGAAGCCCCAACTACAAAAAGCATTGCCGCCACTGCCATTTAATTAATAATAAATGTAACAATATTGCTGATATTTGGCGTATTTTGAAGTTACAGTTGACCAACCATTTGTTAAAAAGTCAATTAAATCACAATCCATAATTATTTTGCTTACATAGCGATAAACCAAACATACCATTGGATGCTTTAAACGTGTGATATCCTAATTCCTCTGCAACTTCCTTGGCCTTGGCTTGAATGCCCACACCAGTGGGGGATCTGCCTGCAGCTTTCAAATCCCAATACCATTCGAGCATCGCAGTATTTATTTCTGCATATGCATGCGATTTCAGTGTTCTTTGCTTTTTAGTTACATATGGATTAGAGAACCTAAACCATTCCGACATTATTTTTTGCTTGTTTTGAATAATGTTATTCATTGTAGTTTTATTCTGGTTGAATTGTATACACAGGGTCTTGATTGGCATGCCACTGTCATGTAATTGGCAACACTGAAACTTTTGTTCCAAGGTCAGTGCTGGCAAGGCGGGTTTAGTTTGTATTCCCTTCCACTTGAGAGAGGGCATCGACTGGTATCGTGCTGGTTTGGACTGCTGGGTCAACCCACTGTCTGTCCGAGAACCAGTAGAGTAGCTAGTAGACGGACGATGTCCTTGACTTGTGCCAGCTGGACCTTCCATGCCTTGAAACGATTGTCGATGATTGGAGGTAGATATAGTTCTGCTATCGAGTTGTATCTGCTCACTCCATGTATTTCCAACATCAAGGACGACAGGGTCATGATAACTTGTAGGGACAGCCAATGTCGAGTCATATGAAACCATTTTCTACAGTGAATGGTCTTCCATTAGTGTGATTGTTAACAATAATTATTTATCAATGGTTGTAATTTTTTTGGCAAATAGGAAAGTGAAGTGATACATGTGATTCATAAGGAAGTTTGAAAATATTCTACAATTGCAGCAATGTCTCTATTCAAAGCCATACCACCTGTCTATAAAGACCAAAACTGATCTCTCACCATTTCCAATATCCACCCAAATCACCAAAAACAGCACTCACTGCCGAAGTTGTTTTAAAAGCACAACTATAGCACATTTTCAATGTTTTAATATAGCCCCGACATACAGTTAGAATTTTAAGCAATATTCATAACAATAGTTGTGACAAAATTGACAGAACTGGCGATATTGACAATTCTGTACTGGCATACACAGATAAGCTCAATTTCCTGTGAGGAATCACTTTGTTGCTGATTCATATCGATTGTCTATGCTAAACTTTCATGTACAATATCTGTAGGAAAGTATCAAAGTACGTTTGGTATAACAGCCCTGTTGACCTAAAACCTATGCAAAGCACTACACCTATTGCAAAATCAGTGCAACGTGTATAGTTTATACAAGGATTGCAATGAAACAAATAGATATTTCAAAGTTCGCTATGATTGGCTCCCGGCTACCACGGCTAAGAACAAAATCGTTCATTATGCCTAAAATCAGTACGGCGCAACATCGAACTTTATTCGCAAACCGACCGATCAATTCAGAAATACTTCAATTTAAAAACAAATTAAAATGATCTGTTATGCGACCATCATGTGCATGCATGGGGTTAAACTATATTTATAAAGTAACAAAGAAAATGGAATAACTAAGGAACTGAGTAATAAAATAATTACTACCAATATCTTAGTGCTTAGTGGGGAATTATATAACTGAGCTGTATATGCTGCTGTTTGAAACTGTTTCTCTCTGGAATTAGTATAAGGGTTAGCATTGACGTGCTTCTTAATTCTAAATGGATGGTAGCAGATGCAATGCAGTTGAGGGTGTCAAAATTTCCTATAATACATGTCCCTCAAAACAGAATGGAGCTTCTGTAATGCTGTCGTATTCATTAAGATGGGAGATAAGCATGCAAATTTAGAAATTTGCACATTTAGAAAGGAGCACGGACATTTTTCAGTAAGGTTGACCAAGCACAGCTTGTGTAGTCATGGTGCATTCAAATTATCTGGTCAGATATTCCTTCAGTTTGCTATAATATTGCCCATGATGCCAGGAATTTCAGCTATTGCTCATATCAGAATATCAACATCTTCATTAACTTGCTAATTACAAGGTTTCCATATTTCAGGCCAACTGCAGTGTGTAGAACAAATTTCATTTCAAATAATTCAAATCGGGAAGAAACACTTTGATCATTGGACTATGCAATAAATAATTTAAGATTTGCTCACTCATCATCAATGAAGTTTTAGTTACTTTCTTAACACATCTCACAATTTTACACGCATCTCTGCGTACACCCTAATATAACTTTCCAAAACAATGTCCAATTTTCTATATATATTAATAAACCCAAATTAAAATTATCAACTTCTGCTCCGAAACAAAACATCTTATAGTTGACCACTACGTGTTCCAGGCATTGTGGAAAATCAGCAGGTAATATTACATTTAACGATATTAACCCAACCAATGAACTTGGTCATTTTGCAATCAAAAACAGCATAGAATAACAGCATAGAGTTGGTATAACCTGCATAATTATATGTGCGGCAGTGGGCTTTAGAATTCGATTCTACGTCATTGTGTGCCCAAGATATAAAACAAGACGAAATTGGAAACAGAATAATTTTAGAATTTTTTAAAAATTTAATAAACTGCTAACAAATTTATTCATATAAACATGATAATACAAGCTGCAAGTCCATTGCATAAAAATAATTTACTAAAATAATAATTGCACCATTTATTACAAATAGCAATGCTGGTTCCAGTGAAAGCACACCTGTACAGCACTTACATATTATATATACCACAAATTACATAAACACGTTTTGCATCAGTATGGAGGCTCAATTTGCTATTTACAATTCGATTTCTATAATGAAAGTTTGACATAAAATAATCATCGACTGCTAAAGTTGCTGAATAGATTCAATTATTGATAATAGATTAGTTAATCGGTGTTGGCCAACAATTTCAGGAAAAATATTGTGCATATTATCGACGTTTTAACCGGGGAGTTTAGGAGTGTAAGTAGTAAGCAGAAGTGCACGCTTCTCAACATTTACAAGTGTACCATCAATTAGAACCTGAGTATACAGGAAGGCCTTCATGTGTCTAGTCAATATTCGTTAAGGGTTTACTGTCAAGCTTTTCTTTCAGCAACGGCCACAACATATTGAACCATCGCGTACAGGGAAACCTTTTACTTGGCATCCCTTCAATTTCGACTTCAGTGGTTTTCTCTGCTTTTACGGCTTTACTGACTACACGCAAGCAATACTTGAACTTGTTCCTCAACCGATCAGCACACAGATTAGTACTATGAGGGTGTAGATTGCTAAACTCCTCTAATACACTGTCATATGTCAGAGTCGTTCCTGAAAAGTTTACATCTGTTATTAATTTCTTAGTGTAGGCATCGTTAGAAACAATGAGCTGTACAAGATCATCCACTTCCTCCGCTGTCCAATCACTTTTCAACATTTTCAAATCTTCCTTTATAATACAAAATCAGACAACAATGCAATAACCAACATATATTACAATAATTATAAATATTGTAATTTGGCAAAACGCAATTAATAGTTATGTGTCACCTCCCACGTACAACTCTTTGGGGCCAGTAATGTAACACGGTTGTGCCTCCATGTTTAAACAGGCATAAAATCCAACATAAAAAGCTTCAATCTGTCAACTATTTTTCGAGCATATACACATTTATTCAAATAGGTGAATATTTTCCAAACACTATTATATGGTTTCCAAGTATTGCTTTAAATATTCTAATACATCTTTACACTATAAAATATAAATTGAAACAAAATATTTTGAAAAGCAAATGTTTGAAAAATAAAATAAATCTATGCTTTCCTCGCAATGAAATTCAGCTGAATAAAATATAAATTATACAAATACATCTATTCCTCATACTGTTGGGAGCAAGATGTTGACATACACATTACCTTAAATTGTGTAGTACTCTTTTAATGTTTTGTCATACCTGAATAATGACTTTTATTATTTAGTGAAATTGGCAATATTTCTTCCAATTCAAATAGTGATATAGTACATGCATTTATTCCTATGTTTTATAGTATTGCTTTGTTTAGTTTGTTATAGAGAATCCAATAACAAAACTCGTCATACAATGAGCAGACACCATTTGATACTATATTGTCGCTACCACTAGAGATTACGTCAGTCTAAAAGTTTAACGGCATTTACAGCTGCGCAAGGAAGCAGGATCAAATTTGCCATTGAAGGCCGAATAATTAAGAATAACATTTAAACTGCATTGTACCCTTCATTCCGTTCCACAATGTATTTGAAAACATTTATAATATTTCCCAATAGAATTATAATTTTATCCACAATGCATTCACAGCTTGAGCATTGCATTGGAATAAATAATATTGCACTGGAATAAATAATATTACAATGGGATATATAACAGTACAAGTAACTTTTCCTCTATAGATTAGCAACCAATCATAGTAGGCCTCAATCCGATTTGTACTCAACTCATCTATCTATCATTAGGAGCCAAGCAATCCAATGACAAGATTTTGAATTAGTGCCTAAACCATGGCCGTGCTGGCATTTATCATACACATTATATTGGATGGCAGCGACAGCATAACTGAATAGAGAAACACAGGTAATTTAATAATTCATCATAAACTAAACCCCCGACATATATCCCATAAATTACGACCTTGATGGCCTGTGTTTCTGTTTTCAGATAAACGCAGCACCAGTAGGAGCAGAGTATTACTAGTACAGCAATAATACTCACCATTTTCCAGCTGGCTCTTTCTAATCGCAAATGCCGATCCGCATCTTCTCTTGTCAATATAAATCTTTGGTCAATGTAAAAATTTGAGAAATAAATTCCCTGTTTATTCATTTACTTGCAATGGCCTCCACCATCAAAATCGGCATAATAACTCTGACCAAAATTTTGTGCTCATTTACAGATGAACGAAAATATTAGTATTGGTTGTATACTTGTAGCCACCTGACTAACCAATGTCTAGCAAATTAGCTACATGAGAGAATTACCTTATTTATATTGTGACCATATTCTAAAGAAATTTACGCGAATCTGAAAGTTTACAATGTCTGTAAGAAATATACGATTTGTTTTCAAAACTTCCCAAGTTGACAAAAATCTAGCTGGTTTTGGGATGTTGCACCAAAATACGCAACACTAAATTCAAACGTTTAACCTAGAAAATCAAAAAAAATGTTTGGATCACAAGTGATACACCGATATCATAAAGAAAAATCACAGGTTCACGAGCTTGGTACAATAGCACGTGGTAGCTTGGTCGATGCCATACACAACATAGCCGAAATATTTTTATTGCCAATAGCCGTCGTCGTATAAACTATACATTAGAAATAGGTGCCTGGGTGAGTAAGCAATTGTCTGCTCATTGTATGAATTTAGTGATATTTACTCGGGCTTTGAAATTATAGTGGATTGTACTGAAGGATATCACAGACTTGGTTAAGAGCCCCATGAAAAGAGACACCAGGTAACCTAGCAATGCCATAGCCAAAAATCAGTACAGAATTGTCAATATCATCATAAACAAAGGATAGCAATGTTACACCTGTTTAGTCACATAACATAATTGTGAAGATAGAAGTACCAACAGAAAAAATATCTGTAGAAAACGACAAGTTTGCATTCCAGTCTCTACCTTGAATAATACACATGCCAATACCATGGAAACATAATGACAGCTTTGCCGGAAAAAAGATAAGCCTTGATATCGATCGCCAATATCAAAAAGATTGATTTGCGCTTTCTGTGCGGATTCCCGGGTGGCAACAATAAAGTCCCGACCGCTCGGCATCAAGGTATCGTCTCCGCGGCCAGGGAAGGTGTCGACGATATGGTCCATGGTGCAGAACACATGTTGCGGTGATTTGACCAAGCGGTTTTCATCCTCCAGGCTCTTCAGTGCAATGCTGCCAGTTCTCTCGTGAAGGAAAATACGATCAATATAAATGAGATGATCGCCGTTGCCGAAATCAGTAATCTCGTGAAGTTTCCAAAGTTTTTCAAATAAGGTCTTTGACATCTGTGTGGCTAATATTCCAGTAGTTTGGTGTTAATCATTACAAATGATATATAATTATATGTTTATACCATATAAAGGATATTTATACATCAAAGCCTGCTATCC